>DWQW01010045.1:0-12465 GCA_018249695.1 Heliconius erato demophoon | reverse complement strand
TGATATTAATCCTTATCCTTTTAAATAAGTTATTAATTTTCTACGTTAAACAAAGATAAACTTTGCTCTTTACAATATTTCGAAATTACAAATAGTTTTAGAGAAAAGCTATATCGACTCATGTTTATCCCTTACTTTCAGTATATAAATAAGTATATTAGTTACCTTTTGGCCATTTTATATAGATCAAAATGTTGTTTACTGCACTTGCACGTATTTTGGAGTTATCCAATAATTATAATGTACTTCAACGCGACATAGTTGGTTACATCTTTCGTTTAAGTATTTTTGGGTAAGAGAATAGTAGGTAGTCTGTTGTTTATAATTTCTTTCGTTAAAGTTTTCTGTAGTTTGTGTCATTTGTTTAAGTGTGTTTTTTTAAACAATTGGAACATCCTTATTGGTACTACGAAAATGCGGGTTGCATTAAGGTTTAAATAATTTTCACATTAGTAATCTTAAGTGTTTTGCAAACATAGGTACATTACATGAATAATTCAGTAGTTAAAGCGGGCGAAGCCGCAAGCGGGTCGCTAGTGTATATATAAACAACAATTTAATGCAACATTATATTTAGAGGCCAGTCGTGGCGCAGCGGCACAAGGTGTGACTGTAAAACCGACTGGTTGTGGGTTCGATCCCCACTCGAGGAGATGAAATATTTACTTAAATTTATATTTCCATTTCTTCCCTCTGGTGTCGAAGCTAAGCGCGGCGTTGAGTTCTGCCACTCAACACGCCTCCAGTGCCAATGCCTCCAGAATTCGGCAGAAAGTGGGGAACGGAGTGTCTTAACACTAGGTTCCCTCTGACTACCCTGCTGTGTGCGGGATACAGCTTGAAGCTGATTTAATGCAACATTGAATATTTTTTTCAATTGAACTTTGATACGAACGTAACGAGTCACTAAATACATCAAATTGAGATTTTTGTGGTAATTTATTATAAAGATTCAAAGTTCTATTAGGTGGTGTATATAGGCCTATTTGTTCTAGCGGACCTCGTTTTATTATTTTGGGTACATAATCTTGCATTCAATCTAGGTTTAAAATTACTAACTTCACTTAAAATCTTCAACACCAAGACTATCAAGTTTTCTAGATACTAATTTGTGTAAGAAGCAAAGATCGGTAATATCTCTGTGACGCGATAGTTTTAACATATTATAATGTTTTAATAAGTCATCGTACTTCCGAAAATCATTATTGATGTGTCTGTATAAGTCATTTTTTTTATTTTGGGCAACCACAAGGGGTATTTGCCATAAGTTTAATTCGTTTACCACCGTTTACAAAGCATTGATGCTTTGGAATGCTAAAAGTGTGCCGAAACGAATTCAAAAGCAGGGGCTTCCCCCACCGGAAGTCCTACTATTCATAGCTACAGTGGCGGGTGTGGTAACGGTAGCGAAAAATAAAGGAACAAAGAACACATACGCCACATGCACTCTGAGGATGGACACGAAGTTAGCACAATTGGAAGAAGCTATCTGTAAGTGAAACTGAGATATCATTGGGCTATCTGAAGTCCGAAGAGAAGGGAAGAATATATAATGTAATATAATATATAATCTTTAATTTAGGTAACTACTATACTATACCGGAAGAACGACCAACAGTTTCTCAAAGACAATGTCTTAAAATAAAAGTTCTAAGTTTATATACTTACATAAGAAAACCTCGCTGAATCTGTTATGCTTCATGACAGCCATAATATTATCTTTATTGATCCTTACATTATTATTTTTAATCTTAGATTTGTTTGTGTATAATTCTAATAATGTCTCTTCAGAGAATATTTTGCTTCCTATACATTACTGTAACATTTAATATTTTTACCATTAGGTTCGTTATAAAATAAAAATGCCGTAAGTAGTAGTTAGCCCTGACATTTGTTGATAAAAAAACATTTTGCTTCGTTTGTTTTTTTATACTGATTGTTGTGTATCGTTATTTCTGTCGCTTGGACATTAATTCGTTTTTCCTCTTTCTAGTCACATGCGTACCAGGATTTATTAGTATAATAATAATAGTATAATCCTGATAAGCTAGTGCTTACCTTTACCTATTTTACTCTCTCCTTTTTACCTATTTTACCTATTATAAGATAGTAAATCTAAGTAAGTAGGTAAGCACTAGCTTACCTTTACCTATTATTATTATTAATGTTGGCGTTTAGAGCATTTTGCCTGACTCAGGAAAACTAAATCAAGGCATTCACGCTGTATCCCGCACACAGCAGGGTAGGCAAAGGGAACTTAGTGTTAAGACACTCCGTTTCCGACAATTTATGGAAGAATTGCGTGTTGACTGGTGAAACACAATCAGTCGGTATACATGCAGACTTTGTGCTCCTGCGCCACGACTGGCCTCTAATATATATTATGGCCTAGAATTTCACACATTTTATATAGTAATCATTAATAAACTACCATGACACAGTATATACATAGTACAATACTTATATAGTGTTCTATTCAGCATATAAGAAGCAGGTAGTTGTAGATATAAAACTCAGTCGAAACTTGAACGTGAGTAACGACGTTGTGTTGTTCCAAGAATTCATAAGTAAAGATGGTCGATAAGGTACGGCTTGATAAACAAACAAGTGAAATGAATTTTGAAAAGGTAAATCATTATTATATATTCAAATCAATATTATCTATATATTTTACAATGTAAAATGAAAAGTCTACAAGTATTTTAATCTAAGTATTATAATAATGATTTCATAGGAAATTCTATCACCCTACACACATATTATACAAGTCCCAGGAAAGCAAATGCGGAAGAAAATAATTATGGCCCTAAACCACTGGTTGAAAATATCTGAAGACAGATTAATGGATATTTTGAATATATGCGACATGCTGCACGTATCCAGTTTATTGTAAGTATTAAAACATATTTATATACTAATAATAATGATTATTTATTAAAATTTAAATTAAATTAGCTTCACGCTGTATCCCGCACACAGCAGGGTAGGCAGAGGGAACGTAGTGTTAAGACACTCTGTTGCCCATTTTCTGCCGAATTCTGTAGGCATTGCGTGTTGAGTGGCAGAACTCAACGCTGCGCTTAACCTCGACACCAGAGCGAAGAAATAGAAATATAAATTTAAGTAAATATTTCATCTCCTCGAGTGGGGATCGAACCCACAACCAGTCGGTTTTGCAGTCACACCTCGTGCCGCTGCGCCACGACTGGCCTTAATGATTATTTATTAAGTTTCATAACACATCTTTTATTGATTGAAACCACCTTTTAAGCATATTGATTTCTGTATCAGAAGACACCGCTTTTCCATCAATACAACAGTAATAAAAATGATGAATATAAAATCTGTAAATTTAATATTTAAAATATTCAGTCAGACCTGGCGCAGGAACATAAACGTGTGACTGTAAGCGCGACAGGTTGTATATTAGATTCGACTCGAGGAAATGTAATGTTTGGCGCATGAACGCTATGATGTCGAGACAAAGGGCGGCGTTGAATTTTGGCCTCCCAACCCGCAATGACTCCAGAATTCGGCGGAAAGTGGGGAGCGGAGTCTTAAAACTAGGCTTTCGCTGCCTAACCTGCTACTTGCGGGATACATTTGTTTGTAATTCCCAAGATTTAGCGGAATTTTACATAATATTCATTAAGGACAGTCGTGGCGCAGGATGTAAGCCCAAGCATGTAAGCGCGATATGTTGTGGGTTCGATTCCCACATGGGAAAATAAAATATTTAATATATCATTTCCTGGCTTTGGTAACGTGACAAAGTGTGGCGTTCCGTTAGTCAAAACGCAATGCCTCCAGCATTTGGGGGAAAGTGCAATACGGAAGAGTTTGAAAGGGAACGGAGTGTCTTAACATTAGGTTCCTAGGTCCCCTTTGCTTACCCTGCTATGTGCAAGATATAATTTGAATGTTAAAAATATATTTTTTTAAATACAGAACAGTCTCACAAGAAAGTAAGTTTATGGAGTAATAATTTTAAATTTACATATAGCTGTTAATGCTATCATAAAAATTATATACATCAACACACGAATAAAACTGAAACAAAATCTTTCCGATATTGATTGCATGCCATTAATATACTTTGAATCTCCATAAATATTGTTAGAGATTTTTATATTGCACGTTACATTTATTATTAATTGACTAAATAATTAAAGTTGAGACTGTAAAATCGACTGGTTGTGGGTTCGATCCTCACTCGAGGAGATGAAATATTTACTTAAATTTATATTTCCATTTCTTCGCTCTGGTGTCGAGGCTAAGCGCGGCGTTGAGTTCTGCCACTCAACACGCAATGCCCCCAGGATTCGGCAGAAACTGGAGAATGGATTGTCGTCACACAAGGTTCCCTCTGCCTACCCTGCTGTGTGCGGGATACAGCGTTAAGCTGATTTTAGTTTAATAAATTAATATAAAAGCATGAAAAATATATAAAGCTTATTTTTAGTTGTCTTCATTGACTGCAATATAGTCCTTTAAAGGTTGAGGTCCATTATCAATAGCAGCACACACTCATTCTATAGGGAAATTCCTCACGGCCAATCGTAAGGATGGTTTTAATCCAAATTACGCTACTCCAAATTATTATGGGGTTTAGAGCAAGCCTTATTTTCTAAAACTGGCAGATCAGGACTAGATCACGGACAGTTATCAGTCCTCATGAAATCCGGAACCTTTGTTTCTTACCACGATCGGGTGGATCGAGCTTTATGACTCGAGTCTTGCTAAAATACATTTTTTTTTAAATTTCAAATTCAAATAATTTTATTCAAAATAAGAAGTTACATGCCTCATTTTTGAACATCAAATAATTTACCACCAGTTCGCTAAAGTTAATGCCTCAGACCTGAGAAGAACCGACGCAAGAAACTCAGCGGGACTACTTTTTCTTAAATCAATATTACACAAATACGTATTTAATTATCTTCCTCATTATAAAATCATTAATTTGATAATAACCTTTAACACACATACGACTTTTCACAATTTTTTTAAATCGTGATATAGAAAATTCTCTGACATTTTCTGGGATTTTATTGTAAAAGCGTACACATTGTCCCATAAAAGAATTGCGGATTCTATGCAACCGATTTACAGGTGCACTAAGATTAAGCCTATTTCTGGTGTTAATATTATGAACATCACCAATTTTGGTAAAATTATTAATGTTTTTTTTAACATACATAAAAGGACCGGTCTTGGTTATTAAATGTCGTATTGTTAAGGGGTTTAACTACTTTCTCAAGAATGGTATTTTGACACACTTTTGCCGATGTTTTGATACCTTTTTCACAAAAATATGACTCAATCCTTCATAGCAACTCATCTCTAACCATGCCCACGTTGTACTGTGTTGACTAATTGGGAAGCATCTTTAGAACTTTTAGCATTAACATTTTAGTTTTTAAAATATTGCTCAACTGTAGAAAAATTCTCATCAGTAAACAACATTTTTCTGTGACCAACTACTTAAGCAGTACGCAGAGGGATCTGCGTACTGCTTAAGTAGTTGTTTCGATTTTACCCCCCTCTATTCTTTTTTAAATTATCAGGTAAGAAATGCACTGGCCATTTCTTATAGGCTCCCAAGTCATCCTTTAAAATACGCGAATTTCGATCAGGATTTCTTCGCATTTTTTCCTTTACTGCTTTGATCACCTTTTTAGTACGAACACTGGCTGGGCGGCCAGATATTTTTCTGTCCCAAATAAAAGAGTTTATATTGTACCTATCAATAGCCCGGTACACAAGCATTTGATTAATACCAAGCGTATGTAGGATTTTGAAAATTGTATTAGTCTAATTAGCCGTACCTAATTTATATAATGCATTCACAGAAATTCGATTCTCTTTATGACCCCACACCATTTTAATATCACAAAATATTTTACAATATAGGGGAGAGGGGGGCACATTCGAACGATTTTTAAACTTTGTGTCATATCTAAAAATTCTACAGTTTTTAACTTCTTTTCTATTTCACAATACTTAGTCCAACTATTGTGCCACAAAATCGTATGTAGAAAAATATATAAGTTAAAGGTGCAATATCAACTTTAGTAGCAGTAGTCAAATGTTCAAAGCTGCCCCCCTTCCGGGGTAGCTTTGAACATATATGGGGCAGTTTAGAACTTTCATCGAATTCAATGAAATTAAAAGGCTTATCAAACTTTTAAGTAATTTTATTAATAACCATAACATTAGAAACGATGGAGATCAAATATCGGTACCATGTTAACTTAACCTGGTTTAATATTGCGATTGTACTAATACTAGTGTTAAATAACTTTAATATAATTAATAGACTTTCAAAAACGAACAAACTAAAAAGTAGCTTTGGCTTCGTAGAAGTAATTACCATTATGGGATCAATCATAGAATAAATCTAATATTATGAAAATGAAACAAAATAAAAAAAATAAATCAAATCAGCTTCACGCTGTATCCCGCACACAGCAGGGTAGGCAGAGGGAACTTACTGTTAAGACACTCCGTTTCCTACTTTCTGCCAAATTCTGGGAGTAGCAGAACTCAACACCGCGCCTAACCTCGACACCAGAGCGAAGAAATGGAAATATAAATTTAAGTAAATATTTTATCTCCTCGAGTGGGGATCAAACCCACCCACAACCAGTCGGTTTTACAGTCACACTTCGTGCCGCTGAAAACCTATGAAACAAAATATTTTTAAATAAACAGCTTACTACCCTAATTTAAACTTAGAAAAATTAAATTTAAAGGAAAACATGGATGTAGGACGTGACGTAACCAGCAACTGAAATTGGGAGCAGTAGTCTACGTAAGAAAAACAAATAAGGTTCACGCTTTATGCCGCACACAGCACGTTAGGCAGATGGAACCTAGTGTTAAGACACTCCGTTCCCCACTTTCTGCCGAATTTTGGAGGCATTGCGTGTTGAGTGACAGAACTCAACACAGCGCTTAGCCTCCACACCAGAGCAAAGAAATTTAAATATAAATTTAAGTAAATATTTAATCTGCTCGAGTGGTGATCGAACCCACAATCAGTCGGTATTACAGTCACACTTCGTGCCGCTGCGTCACGACTAGCCTTTGTTTTTTATATTAATGTTCAAAACTGCCCCCTTGATTTTGTTCAAAGCTGCCTCAGGGGTAATTGAAAAACTACAAACGTTTTTTTTTTCAAGTAAAAGTTTAAAAATTGTAGTAATCTCTAGTTTATTGCATGATATATGAAACATTCTAACTAAAAATGGAAAAAATAAAACCATATACTTTGAATTGGATCCCTGCGATCCTTACGCGTTTATTTAAAAGTGTATAAAATTTTACTCAAAATCAAACACTCTTCGTAACTCAACAACTGGCTGGAATATATCAGCGGTGATAAGTGACACGTGTGCAGATTAGTGCTGTCACTACTCAAAAAAAATCTACTAAAATTTCTTTTTAAAATAGCTCTGTTAACACATATTTTCAAAGGTGCCCCTGTTCTAAGCTGCCCCCCTCTCCCCTATAGGTACCGTACCAATTTCACCAGTGTAGGTCAATGAATAAAATTTGAAAAGCTTAAGTGAGCAAGCGTATGCTCATTTTGTCAATCACACATTTTGTATGAAATTAACTACAAAATTGTAATAGTTTTTTTTCTATATAACCTATAAGTTTTGAATTTCATAAGTGTGGAAAAAACGAAACACAAACACTCTCTCGTATCTTTCGATTGTGTAAGCTATTTAAAAGCATTTTTTTTCCTGCGCTGCAAGGGACATTTTTTTTCTGTAGACCGGGACATTTCATATTAATTTCAACTCGATCCCTTTTGTGACAAAAGGCAAAGTTTTAAGGGTTCCGTACCTCTTAAGGAAAAAAGAAACCCTTTTAAGCTCACACTGTTGTCCGTCCGTCTGTCTGTCAAAAGACTTTATCTCAGGAACGCTTGGAGATATCGAGTTGGAATTCAAACCATATATGTACTCAGGTCTATGGTCTCTTGATTTTCTGAAAAAATCGTTTTTCGACACTATAAAGTGAATCAAAATTAATATAGAGTACTTCCGGTTGACCTAAAATTATGAAATTTGATAGCTAGCATTTACAGGTAGTACTAGTTCAATAAAAAATCGGAAAACTATACACGGGGCAAATTTGTATATTAAAGCCGCTAGTTCAAGTGAGGTATCAGACGAATGTTAGCTAAGCTAAGCTTGAATTTTAGAATAAGCTTGAGACTTTCCTTTCTCTTTGTACGGTACCCTCGATGAGCGAGAACGACTCACGTTTTTCCTCACTACTTCGACTTACTTTTTTTATTTAAGAACCAATTGTAATAAAAGAAACCGTATATGTTAACGGAACCTTGCCATAATCCAATAATGAAAATTGATTTCAATTGGTTAAGCCAATTCTGAAATTAGCCATGACAAACACACAGACAAACAGACAAAAAAAATATTATTTTGGGTTCCACTACATAAATACAAGTCCCCAATAACATTTTTTTTATATTTCTTCCAAGTACAGACCTATCCGTTACAATAACAATTTTATTATAAGTATGAGATAAATGTTTGTAATAAGTGGGGCAGCTGGACAGCGTCCGACGGTACCTAAATACTTTCATAGTTATGAGTTATAATATCCATTCAGTGAAATGCTTACAATTTTTTTATTATTGTACTGTATACACATGATCCATACAAAGTTTTGTTAAGTGTAAACATAATAAACTGTATATTTGTATGTAGGTTTATTATTATTATTACCGTAATATCTAAATACCGCACCCGAATTATTTCTTTTAACATCTCCTACATTCAAGGGTTTCTGGTAGAGATCTCTATTAGAGATAAGTTATCCTTTGTACACATTATTTCTGTTTGTTATATGATTTCTGTACTTTCTTTTTTGTGTGGTACATAAATAAATGAAAAAAAAAAACTAAAGTAAAAACGAAGTTCTCGTGAACAAAGTGCGGCGCTGAGTTCCGATACTTAGACTTGATACAGCGCATCTTAAATAATTGGATGAAAAGTGACGAGCGTAAATTGTCCTTTTACTAGTTTTTCTTTGGTTTTTTCTATATAATATTTTTTATATAAGTATTTTTTCAGAATAGATGACATACAAGACAATACTAAGGTCAGACGCGGCATGCCCTCGGCACATTGCGTGTATGGGGTGCCTCTGACAATCAACGCTGCTTACTACACCACTTTCTCAGCCATGAACCAAGCTTTTCAAATAAATCAAGAGGTATACATATATTAATTATTGATTATTTATGATTGATTTTGACTTGAACAATTTTAAATGACTTAGATTGTAGCGTTAACTTACCGCAGTGTTTCGCATTCCGTTCTCTCTGACTACTTCGCTAGGGTTAAAGCGTGAAGTTAAGTTAAGTTTAAGTTAAATTAGTTAATATAATATAAAATAAATAACAAAATATTATTAAATTTGCATTTTAATTAAAAAGTGCCATATGTATATTAGTTACAGGCAAAATTGATTGTATTTATATATTTACTTAACACGGACCTTCAATAATTGTACTTACATAGCAATAAAAATCTCATATGTATTGTATAATTTGGAGGCTTATTATCTGGAATATTGTAACAGATTCTAGATGAAGCTATTAAAATTCCTTTTTTTTATAGAAATTATTTACAAAAGTCCAGTAATTTCATTGACGGCGTCGGACCATCGTCAAAATGATCGGCCGAATAAGTGACTGTTCTTCAATAGCAGTCATATACTGCACATCACTCGCCCTTGAACCCCAACTTTAAAAATATAAATATTTAATTCAAAAATCAAAGGCGTTTATCGTACTAAGAACTTTAAATAGCAACAATTCTTGTCCAACCCTACTAATACAAAGACCGATGATATCCAAATACGAAATATCTATATACCTATATAAAAGGACTTGTGCTGACTGACTGAGGTAAGACGCACGCAGAGCCGTAACCGCTGATGGTAGAAACGTGAAATTTGGGCAGATGTTTATTTTCATATTCTGAACATCCATTAAGAAAGGATTTTGAAAAATTTTAACCCTAAAGGGATGAAATAGGGGTTGAAAGTTTGTATGGATTTTTTTTTAAATCGGCGCCGATATTTATAAAATTTGAAATTCAGACTCTTAAAAACATTTCATTGAATACGTGTTTCATGGTTTTTTAGAATTCACCCCCTAAGGGTGCAAATAAGGAGTTGAAAGTTTGTATGGAAAAATCTTTAAATCACCACCGATTTTTATAAAAAAAATAATTCAGACTGTTAAAAATATTTTAATGAACACGTGTTTCGTGGTTTTTTTAGAATTCACCCCTAAGTGTCCAAATAAGCGGGCGAAGCCGCGCGCGCCCTCTAGCATCATATAAAAATATTCTACAATATGACATTTCTATATTATTTATTTGCTATTCAGGTACCGAAAATAGTTTCCGAGTTGATAACGACAATTTTACGAGGCCAAGGGATGGAAATCTATTGGCGAGATAATTTTATATGCCCCACAGAAGAGCAATATATGAATATGATAAATCTTAGTGAGTATCCCTAACCTTTATAAATATTTAAATAATAAAAACAAATGAGGTTGCGCAGGGGCACAAGTGTGACTGTAAACAACAAGTTATGGGTTTGATTCCCACAAGAGGATTAATCAAATATTTTAATTTATTCGCTCTGGTGTCAACGCAAAGCGCGGCGTTGAGTTACGCCACTCGACATGCAATTCATTTTTACATAGTTTTCTTTCGTATTCAATATGCTTATAATTCCTTGTCATTTTCTTTCAAATGATGTTGGATTCACATTAAAAAAACATGTCAAAACAATTCTTTAAGAAAAACGAATTATAATAAATTTAATTAAAGGTGATTGTGTCACGATTTTTCTAGACAACCCTTGTGTAATTTATTCTACTATCATTTATCATTCTTTTTAATAATTTTTAATTTTTCATTTTTTTGTTAGGATTAATTATGGTAATGATAAACATGATATACCTTTTTGAAATCCTCGTACGGAGCTCTTGAATTTGATACCCATATTGTGGTATTTGAAACGATTTTTTTTATTTCACTAAGTCCAAGGGCGTCCCACAGTCGCCATGATTGTTTTTTTAACGTCATCTATCTAAGATCACTTGGGCTGCGGGTACGAAATTAACGATACCTCAATTATGTAAATCCGTTCAGCAGTTCTGGACATACGAAGTAATAAAGAATATTACATACATACATACATACAAGATACGCGGGAAAAACATAACCCTCCATTAGCAGTAGGGAAAAAGTTTCAATAAAAAAACAACAGATTTATGCAATGGGATCTAGTACTATTTGGTAAAAGTAGAAAATCCGAACAAAAATATCATCTAAAAAGTTACACGACGCCAAGCCATTAAATAACACACCACAAAGTGTGAAAAGACTGCCAATTGGAATCGGATCGGAATTTACATTTTTACGCGCAGAAAAACAGAAATTAACCAAAACTATGGCCCTTAAAGGATTTATATATATATTAAAATTTATTTTTTTACAAAAATTTCAGAAGCAAGTGGTTTCTTCGATGCTCCATATCGAATTATGCAGTTGTTCAGTGATAATAAGACCGATTATAGCAAGTTTATAAAATTGCTCGGGTGCTATTTTCAAATCAGAGACGACTATTGCAATCTATATTGTCAAGAGGTGAGTAAACTTAAACGTAGATAACTTCACTTTTTCCTTTTGTCTATCCCGCATATAGCAGGATAGGTAGAGGGACTAAATAGGAACTCACCTTTGAGGCCGGTTACGAAGTGTGACTGTAAAATCGACTGGTTGTGAGTTCGATCCCCACTCGAGACAAGTAGTAGGGATTGGTGCGTTCTGGCTCATTAAATTGATCGGCTTATCAATCAAAATTTTCCGCGGATTTTCTCGCGGGTCGCGGTTTTCATTAATTAATTGACCGCGGATTAAATTGATTACCCCGCGTCCGCGGATTTTTTCGCGGTTAGTACCCGCCATCATTTAGTGTCTTTTCATAGAGTAGTAGGGATTGGTGCGTTCTGGCTCATTCAATTGATCGCCTTATCAATCAAAATTTTTCGCGGATTTTCTCGCGGGTCGCGGTTTTGATTAATTAACCGCGGATTACATTGATTCCCCCGCGAATTAAAAACTTCGCGGGTAGTACTAGGGATTGGTGCGTTGTATATTTTGTGTATTTTCATAGAGTAGTAGGGATTGGTGCGTTCTGGCTCATTAAATTGATCGCCTTATCAATCAAAAATTTCCGCGGATTTTCTCGCGGGTCGCGGTTTTGATTAATTAATAGACCGCGGATTAAGTTGATTACCCCAGATCCGCGGCTTTTTTCGCGGTTAGTACCCGTCATTATTTTTTGGGTGCGTTCTGGCTCATCAAAAATTTCGCCTCGATCGCCTTATCAAACATTTTTAAA
>DWQW01010044.1:0-12465 GCA_018249695.1 Heliconius erato demophoon | reverse complement strand
TATCTCTGTATGAGTATTTTATTACAATTGAATTAGCGGTTTGGCCCTGATTGCGGCACAGACAGACAGACAGACAGACAGACAGACAGACAGAGTTACTTTCGAATTTATAATATAGGTATGGATTGCCCTACATAAGATTTAAAGAGAACATTCTCCTAACAAAGAAGATCTATATAAACATTACGTTTTGATCAAAGCACACTTAAATATGCACTTTGTAATTCACAACAATAGATTTACTTTGTAAAATGAATTTTCAACTTTTTCATTCGTTAATAAATTATGTATTCGAGTAAGCCATTGTGATTCAAGTACAAATAGAATATTGTATTTAAAATTTCTTTTCCTTGACGGCTGATAAATTTGTTACTTCTTATTGATATTTTATGAAAGAGACAGTAGGTTCAATTGTTCTTGAAAAATAAATGATTTGTTTATATTCAAAATTTGAGGCCAGTCGTGGCGCAGTGGCACAGAGTGTGACTGTAAAACCGACTGGTTGTGAGCTCGAACTCGAGGAGATGAAATATTTACTTAAATGTATATTTCCATTTATTCACTCTAGTGTCGAGGCAAAGCGCGGCGTTGAGTACTGCCACTCAACACGCAATGCTTCCAGAATTGGGCAGAAAGTGGGGAACAGAGTGTCTTAGCACTACGTCCCCTCTGCCTACCCTGTTGTGTGCGGGATACAGTGTGAAGCTGATAAAAAAAAATAATATACTGTTTGTTGAGGCAAAGTATAGTTATAGAGCCCGTCCTTTTATATCGCTTTCAAGTCTGAGATCGATCTTAAGAGTGATTTATGAATACGAGCCTAAGAGTCGTGCCTATTGCTGTATTTTTTCTAACAAGTAGTGATTATACTATGGGCAGAAAGCTGCGAAATGGAATGTTATACACTCTGATGTCTAAAATGGACATGAAGAGTTGAAGTCAGATCTGTCCGAACGTAGTGTAAACAGAGCAGCGGATAAACCCAATCATTATATTAAATTTTAAAAACTGGAGAACACAGATGCATTTCAAGAAAGATCCAAGAGGATATTGAAATGCAAAAACATCTAAAGTTCAATAAAAAATAAACTTGAAAACTTTTGGGTGTAAAATTTTAAGGAGGTGGTAGACCCTTACCGGGTCTCCTCAAAATGTTACACTTTCCACTTCTAAAAAATATTAAATCTCAAAAATGTATTGTACTAAAACTTTAGTTAAAAATAGAAATATATTTGAAAAATTACAATTGTCCAAGAGTATTTAAACGTTTCTTCAAAAATATGAATGCAATATAATCCAACATACTAATATAATCTGTTTTTAAAAATCGTTTATCAAGATTAAATTGGAAATTTGTGAAAAAATCGCTACTAATGGGAAAACTTAGATCTCTTGAGATTGGTTTTTGTAATAAATAAATGTCATTACCCACTGGCATAGTAAAAGCGTAATTGCCTCTATCTTTCAAACCGAGTGTCATTTATTTAATTCTTATACAGGTTTTTCTTTCCAAATTATTACCTACTTTTACGCATCAATTTTGCAATTATTCATCTTACGCTACATAAGTTATAAGCAAATAGTTTAGCAAATTATGTTAATTTTACAATTTAATACTTAAAAAAAATAATTAAAAAAACAGACTTCAAACAACGAACTAAAAATGACAAGTAAAATACTTATTTAGAAAACGTATAAAAATTTGAACGCAGCGGGACTCGAACCCGCGCCTCCTGGAAACCGACCTGGTCGGTTCGGTTCAAATTTTTATACGTTTTCTAAATAAGTATTTTTCTTTCCTAAGTGTGGAATAACACTTTAAAAATGTTTAAAAATAACAAGTAATTCGATATTGTAGTAAGGTTGTTGTAGCATTAGCTTGACACCGACTTCAAAATTATATAACCGTTTTTTAATTATTTTTGTTTCACAAAATCCAAGTACGTTTTACTATACGTATAATATTTTTTTACCTCTTAGTTCGATGTTTGAAGTCGGTTTTTTTTTGTAAAAATTAATTTATTTTACGATTTTAAGTGATGGTGGATGGATTAAGATGTACCTTAAAAGGATGCTTCTGTTAGAGTTAGTGGTTGTCTTATGTAAAACTTGAAACTTAGGTATTATTGTGCATACTAACATTTTGGCACATTAACAAGAACATACATAAAATATATTTGGAATTTTCCCTTTTTTTGAAGTTGGTTGAAAAGAAACGCAATGATGAGAACTCTCACTTCTGACACCAATTTTTCTCGTGTAACTATTACAGTACAGTTACAATTTCTTACCAAAAAAAGCAACTTGTTCAATTTCAACCGAATTCCATAATCTGGATCTAAACAAACAGTTTCAGTAAACTATCCTTGAAGTGTATTCTTTCAAATAAAAAAAGAATCATCGGAATCGGTTGGCGTAATATTGAGTTATTCGTCCATTTGTCGCGAACATACCTAATGCAAATTTAAGACTTATGTAATTTTCTCACAGGTGCCATTGTCAGAAATGTACCAAAAATATAGGAACACACAGAAAGCACTAGCTTTCATATAAAAAAAATCTTTTAAATTGGTTCACTCAGTTAAAAATTCTGAGGTAACAAACAAAAAAAATCTATGAGCCACGATGGCGTCTTTTTTAAACACTATTAATAAAAAAATAAGCTTTTCTTAAATTGAATATAAATCTAAGAAAATGATTATCTACAGTCTGATATTTTACAACTGCACCATAATAGACATCGAAACAAGAGCAATTACATATCAATTAGTTCTCCCAAGAGGAAAAAACATTGAAGTATTTATTAAAGTACCGAAAATAATATTAATTCTGAAAACTTTCCTTCTTTCTTTTGGAATATTTCAAATGTATATTTTCTTGATACGTTTCGCCAATACTTTGGAAAATTATAAGGAAAAGTTATAATATTAAACAAAAATAATCTCTCATAAAAAAAATAATGGTTCAAGATAAATAGAAGAACATTTGTAATATTTGTTCCCCCATTTAAAAGTCAAACCCACAGCAACATCTATATATAGCAACATCTATAATATATTCAAGCTTAACATATTTTCATTTAAACTAAGTAGATAATTTACATTTTACTAAAAGAACCTTGAACGTACACCGTTGCAACTTACAGCAAAATGCTAAACACGTTGCATAGGTAATTAAGCGGTTGCCTCTCGGACTACAACAACTGTAAAGTGCTTGAATTATTGATTACCAGTAGAGTATTACCAGTATTACCGGCTCATAATAAAGCACCCTCGAGTTTTGATTTCGAGTATCATTCACGGAAATTGGGACAGGCAGTTTCAGTATTAAACGGAAAAACATAATTACAGCGAAGTTTACAACTTTAATCGAATTACGGAGATTAACTCCGCGTGGTTTCAGCTCACTTCCAGCCGGCGAAGATTAATGTAGCAAATGATGTTGTAACCGGTTTGGATAGGGTTGGACAGATTATTTAGAGGGACTCCCTTTTGGGTGTATTATAGGGTTAGCGACACACTTACGATTTATTTTGCTTAAGTAATTTATGTAAGTAATAAGTAAACTGATTTCGTATTATGTCTCTATATATAAGACTATTTTCTCGTCGACGATTATCTTTTACTCGCTTTGATAAATAGACAAAGCGCGGCGTTGAGATCCGCTCCTTAACACGCTATATCTCGTAGTAAATTAATTTTAGTTTCTTAATTATGTCGAGGAAATTAATATTAGTTTCTTAATTTACCTATTCTGTTATTTATTTATTTATTTATTTATTTATTTAATAAAAAGCCAAAGTTGTATACAATCATAATTCTAATGCTAACTTGATATACGGGTTACAGCGTGAAGCTACTTTTTTTCAAAACTATTGCAATTGATATTATGCATTTTTTCTTTTTTTTACAAATATAAAAACTGACTGCAACATAATATAAATACAACCGAGTGGAGATCGAACCCACAACCATCGCGCTTACAACGCCGTCCTATTGCGTCACGAAGATCTCTTAATTAATAAACAGTAACATTAAGAAAAAAATTACATATAAAAAAATCTATTTCAAGCTGAATACCGTATATAGCGAGGTAGGCAGAAGGAATCTAAAGTTAAGATATTCCGTTCCTCACTTTCCGCCGAATTCTGGAAGCATTTCGTGTTGAATGGCAGAACTCAACGCCGCGCTTTGCCTCGACAACCGAGCGAATAAATAAAGACATAAAATTAAATATTTCATTTAGTTCGAGTAGGAATCGAATTCGTGACCGTCGCGTTACACTCACATCCTTGTGCCCCTGTGCCACGACTGCCTTAATCAGATTAAACATATGGCAAGTAAAAATAGTAAAATTATTCTAATATCCATCTCATCCGCCATGATATACAATATACGTTGTTCCGCGATTATCGCTGTCCAGAACACTAAGTCCGCGATCAATCACCAAGTTGAGGGTCATTTGTCCGGAACCGAAGTTGATTAGTGAAAATGGATAACCGACCATAATTTTGATTATATGAAATAAGTTTATCGATTAAGAACTCGTTAGGGCTAGGGTTGTTTATTTAGTCGTATATCAGTTTTCATTACGTTGATAATTACGTTCGAGTGGCTGGCCCTATAATTTAAGCCCTAAATGTTATTTAAGGGAAAATGTTTGGGAAATTACTATATTGACAGTTTCGTCTAAATAATTGTATGTTTGAAAATCTAATTTACTAGTGTGTTAAGAAAAATATTGTTTGTGAAGCTAAAAAAATTAATAACAATGTGACAATCAACTTAAGAACCGCGTCTTAGAATGCATTCGGTATGTATAATAAGTTATATTGGTAAATAAAATAATAAAGAGCTTCCTATTAGCATGTCACAGAAGAAACACAAACAATTCGGTTCTAAATTATACAAAAATGACTTGACACTAGTTTCATTAGTATATATATACCTATATACTTTTCAAAAGTATTTTTTTTATTTGAGTAGGCAGAGGAAACTAGTGTAGTGTAGGTAAAAAAACAAGAAAGAAATAATTGGTAATTGAATATATATTTATAAAATTGGTCTACATTAATTAATAGATAAAGGCAACGCAGAGAATTGACAAAAAAAAACAAACTTAACTCCCTATCCGTTTCCCGTTAATAACATAATTAGTGAGAACGACGCGCTAGTTCCGATAAGCTCTAAAGTAAACAAATCGAAATTCAACCATTCATTCCGCGCTACAGCAGTAAACAACGTAGTCGTATCACCTTAGCTTCACTTACACTGAGTTCATACAGTTCAGTGTTGAAAGGTTAATTGCTAGTTCAATTTGCTCAGAAGACTTGCAAATAGTATAATGTTTAATAAATATAATTTTTTGTTCGATCCCCACTCGAGGAAATGAATTATTTATTTAAATTTATATTTCCATTTCTTCGCTCTGGTGTCGAGGCAAAACGGGGTGTTGAGATCTGCTTCTCAACCTGCAATGCCTCCAGAGCCAGATAAGGTAAAGGAACTTAGAATTAAAATATTTCGTTTCCTTCTCTCCCTTATATTTTTGCTACCAGTGCAAAAAAATAATTCATTTCCCTGAACGGGAAACGAACACACGACCTTCACGTTCATAGACAACAATGAACTGCAATAATAAACATAACAAAAACAACGACGAAGCAAATATCATTGCATCCAAGAATTCCAGCAGAAAAATAAAAGTAAATAAGCGTCGAAATAAAATACACTAGGAAACGTCCTTTGATATCTCCTCCATAATTAACCCATTTAAAAACTCGTCTTTAAAACGGGGACGGTCTTTTCTCCAAATGTCCTGACAAATCTTGACTTTTATCCTCAAAAGTTTGATGAATCAGAGACCCCCGTTACTCAGCTATTTGAAATGCTAATACCCTGAATTTCATTCCAGGTTACGGTCTTCACTTAATAGTCACATTGTGTAACGTAGGACCAGCTAGATTCTTTTAGGAATATTCTTGGGTCACGATAAGAATGTATATGGACACTTAGCAGATGACTTATTAAAATATTTAGCTTAAATATTTACTGAATATTTAAACAGTGGTCGGCTGTACTCGGCTATGCTAAATTAAAAGTTGAATAATCTGGTTAAGGGAAAGTATAAAGAAATGTAATCGGTCAAAATAATATTGTGATAGTTTTTTGTAGATTAAAAGTCGTGATTCGCAGTTTTATTTGCGTGGATTTTATTATGTATAATGCAACATCCTGTCATTTTCTCTTCCTGTATTAATTTTGAGAAATCCTCCTGTTAGCGCTCTTCTATATTCTCCAAATGCCAAATTTAATCTTTCTACGCTGTGTAGTTTCGCCTAAGTGTTGTTTGTCAGTCACTGAGTATCTGAATAGTTTTGTGTCTTATAAATCAATCAACGTTTTCAACACGCATGAAAAGCACGACTCATTGTTACGTTCCGATAATTTAAATATTTTTTTTTATAAAAATAAATCAATCAGTTTCACGCTGTATCCCGCACACTGTAGGGTAGGCAGGGGGAACATAGTGTTAAGGCACTCCTTTCCGTTTTTTCTTATTTGGCTAGAAAATACATATGTATCGTAAGTTCCGCCGCATCTATTAAACCCAATAAAGTAGTTAATATCTGAAAACGGACACGATGTCATATCAAAAAAAAATAAGCGATGATAAAAATGTATACTTTCAAAGATTTTGAAATTTACAACTCATAAACATAAATTAAAATTGATAGATTAAAATAACGAACCAAAATTAATTGTGTTCCTTTGAACTAAATAATTTATATTAATATTTCCTCAGTAGCCCAACTTAATATAAGTGTTTTAATAAGTTCCGTAGCAATAAATAACTCAAGATAAATCACCGTACTCTGTAGCTTTATCAATTTCAAACTAAACAATTGCCTCTCCAATTAAGACTTACATTATTGTTAAATATCACGTTTCATTTAAGTCTTCTTCTTAATTGTCTTCTTTATTGCCAAGGTTTAGGGGTGATTTTTGAATGGGAAACAGAGTTTTGTAATAATCAATTATTCCTTCTTGTCCTTCCTATCTTATAATGATACGGGTAAATGTTAACAGTCCAATTGAATTTCTGATTAACAAGCGAATTGAAAATTTTCCGTCCCCGAAAATAAATCGGTAACATCGACTGGTTTTATATTGAGGTCGTATACTATTTCCGGTATTTACTATTGGAAAATTGTTGCCAAATGTATGTTATGTGCATATTTTAAGATATATTTAAATATTTTGTTACTCTGTGATAATAAGCATTTAGTGTTTTATTAAAACATACACTGGCAGTGAAACGTACTTCCACTGAGATGAGTGAATTATTCTCATTTGTTTTCTTTGGTAACAAGATAAAGCGTGGCGTTGAGCTCCGCCACTTATAACTCAATATCTCAAGACTGAGAGGAAAGTGGGGAACGGAGGATCTCAACATTAGGTTCCATTTGCCTACCCTGCTAAATGCAGCGTCAAATTAAAAAAGAAGGATAAATGGAACTAAATAAAATAAAACTTTTACAACTTGAATCTTGTGTTGTCCATATTCTGTTTTAGAAAAAATAAACATCTTTCAAATGTTACTCCAAAATCATCACAATTTAATTTCTTCAATTATGCTTGTGATTTAAAAAGCTTAAAATAATCGATTCTTGGCAACAAAGCAGCCCAACTAAGCTTAGGCTGTTGTAACAAAAGAACTTCACATATCATTGACATTTAAAGGCACTCACGGAAAGTGCATCCAAGTGGTTCGACAGTTTTGAGCCTGCGCTCTTATTAGTTCGATATCAGCGTAGCTTCGTCGAAAATATATTATATATTTGATATTGAAAATATATCATAGACATTAAATTTGCAATTTCAAATCAAATTTGATTTTTTCTTAAACTTTCAAGTTTAGGTATGTGATGATTTTAGATTCTATCTCCACATGTTTATGAAAATAAACTTTGTTTCTTCGATGATTTTACGATACACGGCATTAATTTTTTTAGAGAATGTGAAGAAAGTGGGGAACGGAGTAGCATAATCTTTTAAATTGATTCTTTTGATTAGGTTGCCTGGAAGATATCACTCTTAGTGATAAGGCCGCCTTTTCACATTTTTTTATATATGAATTTATTTGTTAATTATGTAATTTTCTGGTGTGAAATAAAGAGTTTTTATGTTATGTTATAATGTTTTCTTTAAATATCTTGCTATATTTAGAAGCCAGAAAACTCCATGTGACATGCGAAATACAGTATGAAGCTGAAAAAATGTAAAGAAAAAGCGTGGAGATAAATAATATAGAGCCTGTCTGGGTTTAGAAACACAATTACTTGTTATCGTAAAGGCGACAGTTGAATTGTGCGATTAAACAAGAAATGTCTCGAAAATTCGGTGTAAATGTAAGAAACGAACTATCCTAACACTAGGTTCCCTCTGCCTTCCCTTTTATATGTGAGATACAGTGTTAAGCAAAAAACCAAATAGCTTTACAGGCTGGTCGCGGTAGTTAGCTAACAGACCCGAACGGTGGCGGATCATTAACCTTGTAATAGTTTTTAACATTTACGTCCGTGATATTATCCAAAACGTTTTGTATGTTTTCGGTTTTGTTTATTTCTAGTATTTTCGCCTTGGTCGTGATATAAATGATTTTCATGTATGTGGGTGGTAACGGCTTTATTTTTACAGTAAAGTATGACTATAAACGGTTGTGGATTTGATTCCTTTTCAATATATATTTTTTTTATTTCTTCCCTCTCGTAGCGAAGCAAAGCGCGGTGTTGAGTTCCACTATTCAACACACAATTTGTCATGCTTTATTTTTTTTGGTCTTCAAATATTTAATTCTTGTTAATTAAAGCTTAACCAAATATCACAGAATATTGAAATTAAATTAGTAACCACACTCTCCCATCAGTATTTCAATCAACATAACTTACACAACATAAATCCTTACCTTCTAGCCCCAAAGCATATATGACCCCATTGCCTACGTGACGTAGCCAGGTATTACAGAGAAACATTGACAGTGATACTCTCACGTCTGAGCATAACAGTTACTGTGGGAGGAACTTTTTGCACTCCGGGCGTCACTCATGTACGCTAGGATCTACAAATGGACGTTTTATGTCCTCTGGAAAAAGCTGCGAGTAGCTATCTGAATTTAGACTTTACAAACAGATAGATTTGTTTGTTGAATGTTCGGATAGCGTTGGATGTTTGTCTTTTTTTTTAGTATAAAAAATTGTATAGTAAATTGTTTGTTGTTTAGTAAATACTAGTTTTCTTTATTTATTGTTGAAGTTGTCCTCCTTCTTTTTCAGAAGTCTGTTAGTAGAGAAGATCACTTTTTTTTTTAATTAATCAAGCGCACTTGGGTCTGTAGTTCGTTTTGTAAAATATAGGAGATATATAAGGTTACTTAAGGAAATAATAATATAATAGCTAGCCCATATACGATAACTTGACAAGTGTTTATTTTCTCTCAAGATCTTTATTCAAGAGTCTATCCTGGCGCAGCTTCTGACTACAAACGCAATGATTGTTAGTCCAACGACTATCGGGGAAAATGAATTATGTTCATTTTTTCACTGTAGTAAAAAAAAGACAAAGCGCGGTGTTGAGCTTCGCTACTTAAAACGCAAATTGAAAAACGGAGTCTGTTAACACTAGCTTCCTTCTGCCTAACCAATTATATACAGAATATAGCATAGATAAAAAAAATAAAAAATTATCCAAATATACTTACAATATATTAAATCCTACATAAAAAGAATAAAAAACACAGTGATTTATCCTTTCAGGAAGGTGCGTAAAGATAAAGAACACCGTTTCAATTAACGACAACTATCGATCGTGGCACTGAGACGATTAGTTACAGACCTATCCATTGGTACCAACTAATTAAGACTTGAGACAGCTAATACTAAATCTAAGCCGAACTCCGAGAGAGTTTACCTAAAATAATTAACCAGGTACAAATTCTAGATTACCTCAACGAATCTTTGCTTAAAATATTGCTTATTACTTGTTTATGCAGATCAGTCGTAGCGCAGGGATACAAGCGTGTGGTTGTGAGGACAGAGTTATGGGTTCGATTTTCACTAGAAAAAATGAAATATTTAATATTTTCTTTTCCAAGCTCTGGTAACGACGCAAAGCTAGGTGTTCCTCTATTCAATACGCAATGTCTCTAGAATTCGGAAAGTGGGAATCCAAGTATCTTAACATTACCTAATGTTGTAGGTTCCTTCTGCCTACACTATGCGGAATACAATGTGAAAAAAATATTTTGTGCTTTATTCCGCTTCCGCATTCGCACTTCGTTGTTGGCGCGTTGTGAGCAAAAAGGTCATGAAATTGGAATCAAGCTTCTAAATCAACACATTCAAAAGATCCGATCATTAATTACTTTTAGAATATATAATAACAAAACCTGTGAAGCTAAAAAATATGGACCCCATGGACCTATAGTTTTGAAATTTGGCACAGAACTTGGTAAAAACTAACATTATAAGTAGCAAAAGCAAAAATCCGAATATTAAGAATTTATATTTATATAATATTAAAAGATAAAAACTATTAGATAGACCGGTCGTAGCACAGAAGCTTAAAGTGTGACAATAAAGGCGACTGGTCGTGGGTTCGATCCTCACTCGAGGAAATTAAATATTTATATAAATTTATATTTCTTTTTTCGTCGCTCTGGTGTCGAAGCAAAGCGCGACGTTGAGTTCCGCCACGCACTCCCTCTAGAATACGGCGGAAAGTGTGGAATGTAGTGTCTCCACACTAGGTTCCTTCTGCCTACCCTGCTGTGTGCGGGATACAGCGTGAAACTGAAAAACTATTAAAAATGTATAATTTAGTTTCATATTTAAATTAGTTTATTATATTTAAATTAGTTAAATGTATAATTTAGTTTCATATTTAATTCAAAATGAGCTTGAAATCTTAAAGTTGTCAATTTTTATAATTTGTACTTCCTTTTGACCCACAATCATGAAATGAATGCGGAACCCTATTTGGTTGAGTCGGACTCACACTTGAACATAATTACCAAATTTTGTTATTTATAATATTATATAAACAAAAATTATTCACAAGGGAACAACTGTTTTGAACCGAATATTAAAAGAAAAATAAGAGATCGTAAAAATGTACACATTTATGTGTCTTCAGACGAACACATATCACTAGTACTTTTATGGGATTACAGAGCTCCCATAGGTTTTACGTTGTTAACGTATTTACTGTGATAATTGAGTATTGAGTTCGATTGTAAACACGAGGATTGGGTGTTCGATTTAAATGGGGGAAATATATTTCATTTTTATTTCCTCGTTGTACTAACAAGACAAAGCGCAGCGTAGAGTTCCGTAACTCACGAAAATGGAACGGAACACGGAATGTCTTCAAAATAAGAGTAGATTGAACTTCGTGTTAAGACAACCCGTTCCTGCTTACTACTTGAAATCAAGACATTTCGTGTTGAGTAGCAGAACTCAACGCTGTAATTTGGCTTATCAAAAAGAGGAATTGAGAATAATTTATTCCCTCGAGTTCGAATCAAAGACACAACCATTGCCTTTGCAGTCAGACCTCTATAGCAGTATATAAATAAATGATATTTGTACTCAATTAATAGTATAATTTACAATAATATAAAGAATATTATTGTAAATTAACAAAAAATACTCCAATAGGTCAAGTAATTATTAAGTAATTTGTTAAATTATTTAAATTAACCAAAAATAATTGTGGCCAAAGCAGAATTCAGTAAAACCAATTTGATTATATCTATCAATATAATTTATAACCATTCAATATGCACCTCGAATGAAATCACTTATTCTAAATGAAACCTTTAAAAGAATAATTATCATTTAGAATAAATAAAACTTTATATGATTATATTATAGTTTCTTTTTTAGTTTCACGCTGTATCTCGCATATAGCAAATAAATAGAGAAATCTTATACTTAAGACACATCCTTCTCTACGCACCGCCCATTGAAACAATGCGTTTTGAATGGCGAAACTCAATACTACGCTTTGTCTTATTATTAGAGCAAGAAATGAAAATAATTTATTTTCTCGAGTGGAAATCAAACCCACAACCATCGCGTTCACAGTCACTGTCTAACGGTGTTATAAAGGCACTAAACTACAAATGAAATAAAAATAAAATTCAAATTCAAATAATTTTATTCAAATTAAGAAGTTACATGCTTCACTTTTTGAACGTCAAATAATTTACCACCAGTTCACTAAAGTTAATGCCTCAGACCTGAGAAGAACCGGCGCAAGAAACTCAGCGGGACCAATTTTTTTTAAATAAATTTATACAAATACAGATTTAAATATCTGTGACAATGATACTTTTGAAACAGACTGGAGCGAGCATTTCATTCCCAAGGCGTGTTATCATTTACAAAATCATTAATTTGGTAAT
>DWQW01010043.1:0-12468 GCA_018249695.1 Heliconius erato demophoon | reverse complement strand
ATAAATAAATATATCTAAAATGGCAAAATATTTGACTTATCTATAAAATTGTATTTTTAAAACGTATTCAAAGTAGCGGGACAAGAAAAGACACAAAATGTACACTTTTTCTGATTATGACCCATATTCCATTTCTTTGCTCTGGTGTCCGGGAAAAAGCGTGGCATTGCGTTCCCTCACTTAACACGCAATGCCACCAAAATTCAAATGGGTAACTTTCTTTACACTAGGTTTCCTTTGACCATCCTGCTGTGTGCGAGATACAGACGTATATACATATACTATCTATAGAAATATTAAAATTAGCAAGTTTTGTTTATTATATTATATAAGAATAGTTTTAGAGGCGCTATCGTAGCCATTCTACTTTATTATTCACTGTCTCGGTATTTATATTGCAGTTCAACTATTGTATATAATTATGTAAATATTTATTAAACATCTATCGATTGAAAGGTTTGGCGGTTTGATAATTCGATAAGCATATCCAAGTTTAATTGGGTCAGTTAAATTATACCCGACCATTTTCCATTCTGCCAACTTCTAATCACATTTCTAGCCGCGCGTCAACACAGGTCCTCTTCATAATAGAATAGTTCCAGTTATGTAATTAAAACTATAAACATGGAACTAAAATCTTAGATACAAATCTGATTACATTTGAAAGTTTGTCTCGAAGCTAGCCAATATTTGCTTTAAAATTTTGATACTTAATTATTATATGAGTTTCTCGGTAAAGTGGAGAAGTTTTTAATTAGGATTCTGTTCAAATTGATGTTTTTCTTCGATTAGATAATGTGACAAAAATAGTTTTGATAATCCTATTTAGGATAACTTGTGGACTATAGTCATTTGTGAGGAAGAAACTCGTTAGTTTATTTTTCTCTTTATCGTTATAAAGTATATAAAGTATTATTTTGCATACTATAACATCGATTCTCCTGGTTAAACTTATTGTTATATTTGAGCTCAATTATACAAAATCTTTGGAAAAATTGTAGCCTATGTGTATAAGATATATGTATATTATTGTCAACACACAGATACATAGACATCAGTCCTTACATACTTTCACATTTATTATATTAATAATATAATAACATAAAATGCTGAAAGACATCTAGAACCGAAAAAAACTTTTCATGCTTAAAGTTTAAAACATAATAAACAAATATTAAGGAATGAAGACAAGACGTTGTGTCTTCAGAAGCAACAAGGAAAGTAAGTTGGATTATATTTGAATTAAAACAAAGGAAAATAGGAATAGGCCTCTTGTTTTTGTGTTGATTCAGAAATGATAAGGATAAGGGAGTCAATCTAAAGTTCGAAAGTAATTAAATCTTGGATGAAATGCTTTGGCAACTCCTATTTACAATTTAATGGTTTTACAAAGAAGTATTTTGTGTTTATTAATATATTATTTAGGTATTAGTGTAAAAAAAAGTCATATTTGGACGTTGTAAATGTCTAATACATCTGTAAATTATACTTTCAGTAAATTCATAGTTACTCTTTATTTTTCTTGGACTAGTTCATGCAATTTTTTTTGTATTTGTCATCTAACATATTTAAGAGTCCATCACGATCCAGAAAAAATCAGATCGGTTCAGATCTAACTAACTACAGGCCTTTTGCTGTCATTTCCCAACTCCCAATTCATTCAGTCATTTTTTTTATGAAAAATAAAGACAAGGCAAACAAACGTACGGGTCACCTGATATTAAGTGATCACAACTGCCTACAAACCGGTATAACAACACCAAAGAAGTATAGTTGAGATAGACTTGAAAACACTGCCGCAGGTCAGTCCACAGTTGCGTGGCACGTGGAAGGAAGCTCCTATGAAAGCTAGTAGTCTAGCCTTTAACAGATTACTCCAACCGCGTAGAGGACAGCACGCAGCCATGAGGAATGCCAGAATTAACTGAGAAGAACCAGAGAAAGCTGGTGATCCACTTACATAAATTCTCGGGATGACAAACCGTTCGCTATAGTTAGGTCAAATGCAGCCTTCCACAGGTGGTTGGTGGTGTGTGACCCAAGCCAAGTATCATGACTTCAGTAGTAGGTAGGAAAGAAATTTGTGAGAGCATATGGTCGATAGCCGATTGCATGTGCTCCATGAGCCCATCCGCTCCTGCAATACCACTGTGAGACCTGTATAAGCATGTGTAGAGTCGGATACGACCTTTGGAGTCAACACGGAGCCAGATAGTTGACGGAAACTTAAGTTCTCCCTTATAGACACAGCGACCCCGGCATGAGTCATAAAATTATATTCTATTTTTTAGCCGGGGTATTGAAAATAGGTTGTGTCCCTGGGTCGGGCATCTGAGTCTCCGTTAGAAACAATAAGGCCGGCCGTGCCGTGTAAAGATAGTGGTGGACGGCATTCAGGCTGGAATGAAGACCCCTGATGTTACAAATGTCCACGTTAAGCAGGATTTGAAAATAGGAGTTAAAAATTATGTGCTGCATACTATGCAACGTAGTCGAATACCAAATAATGTCAATAAACAATACCTAACTAATATACGAATATTGTGCATCGGGCGGCTACTACCATACGTCTATACCAAAACCACACTAGGAAATAAAGCATTAAAGCGAACGTATTCCAAAACCCTGTCCGGCCATTATTCTTGAACAGCCGAGCGGAACGCTGACCGAATTATTTTGACATGTCCGATATGACCCAGTAGTTGGAATTCGTTGTGGAGAGGTTATTGCGGTTTTCATTTTGTTTTTGTATGCAAATTTTTCATCCTTATCTAAAATTGGTTTAGGTATACAAAAATACTCATATAATGTTTCCGTATATGTATGGGAATGTTAGTAACATTTCAATACAAAAGGTGAAAGTCTTTGGAATATATAACATACTCGTCATCGCATGCAACTTAGAAAGTAAAATGTGAAACGTAATTTTTTTCCTCGTTCCTGTAGAAATTTGGAGAAATTCTCGCTTTTTCCCCAACACACCTACATGCCAAATATATTTTTTTTAAGTTCAGTAATTTCGTCTGTGAATTATCTGGCAGTATCTCAGTAACAGAGGAGTTTTATAAAAATAAACATTTCTCATTAAAAAAAAGCAAATAACCATTCCACCAAATAGATATGAAGTAATTATGTTATATTTTGCTAGTACATCGATATAATTAGTACCAGTAAAGATCGATAACATAATATATCGATATAGCTTAATTTGTATAAATCAATGTTGTCAAGCCATACAATAGTGACGTACAACATAATATTTTACTATAACATACTTCCATGGCCCTGTAATATAAAGCGCGATGTTGGGTTCCACCATATAATAATCTAACTGGACCGGCAAGCGAAGTCATGCCAACATGTCTTAAAACTGAGTTCTCTTTGCTAATTCTAATATATTTTAAAAATATGTGAAACTGAAGAATTGTAGACAACAAACATCTTTACTAAATAATTTCCCACGTGATCTACAAGATAATAAGTTTAATATAATAGCTGTCAATTCTCTAAGCTCGGTACAGCATCACAAAATGGCGCGACGCGCAGTCCGGCCATTAGTTCCAGTCTCAGAGTGACAGGAGCAACCCCGTAGCGTCGCGGGGGACCCGTAAATCCGATAGCAATTAGTATTCATGCAGTGGAATAGACTTGGTTCCTGCGTTTGATGTACAGAGATGTATGTATGACACATGCAGTATATGCTGAGTTATACTTAAAAGTAAGTACTATACATATTATTTTCGGAATGTATTGTATAATATTTATTACGTTTTTTTGTTGAAATAGATTTATTAAGGTCACAAAGTTCTAAAGTTCGAATAGCAATAAAGCAAAAATATAATGTAATAAAGGTAAAAATTAAAATATTTATTCTTAAACAGCCAGTCAATCTCCTATTTAGAATAAAAAGAAATGACAACAACAAGGTTATAGCACCGCTAAGAAAGAAAAACAAATACATTTTAAATAAAACTGATTTTTTATCAATAATAATATAATAATAATATCTATTTAAGCCCAGGAAACGCCAAAGAAAAAACTTAGTACAAAAGGTCCACCGATAAACGGAGCGAGTGCAAAATACGTAACCTAAAGGCGTATTTTCCCATTCTTAGATTCATTGATGCGCGAGGCCGGTGTCGCTTCACACAATCGCGCGCTACCCGAGGCCTGCCATTACTCTACGTCAGTCCCCTGCCACTATTCATATATTTTACTTTTGCTTGTGTCAGTGTGACATTTGATGAGTATATTTTATTTATTTTGTTCATAAGATTGATTTAGATGATATACTATTGTAATGCCAGGCATGGCGCAGCGGCACAAAGTGTGACTGTAAAACCGACTGGTTGTGGGTTCGATCCCCACTCGAGGAGATGAAGTATTTACTTAAATTTATATTTTTATTTTTTTCGCTCTGGTGTCGAGGCAAAGCGCGACGTTGAGTTCTGCCACTCAAGACGCAATGTCTCTAGAATTCGGCAGAAAGTGGGGAACGGAATGTGTTAACACTATGTTCCCTCTGCCCACACTGCTGTGTGCGGAATACAACGAGATGATGATTTATACTATTGTAATCCAGTTGTCAAATTACTGAAAATGATGTTTATAATTTTGGTTCTCATGGAGAAGAGAACCAATAAAGTAGAAAAAATTATGTGCTTAAACTTATCAACTAAGCTGTTACTATTACAAGATTTTATTTAACGCCATAATAAAAGAGATGCTAAAATTGGATAAAAAATTAATAACTATTTACAGCCTTAAAATTCTTCGAAATAAAAAAAACTACTTAAGAAAACTTACTGTTATGTTGTTTCTATAAAAAATACAACGTCGAACATCGACAACTCAAGTAGTGCAATCGATGTTACAACTCAAATAGTGTAAAGTTAATATCACATGACGAAAACAACCACTTTCAAATTGGAAAAAAAAATCAAATAAACAAATAACAAACACGAATGTAAACAGTATTTTAATTTTACAATTGATAGTTCCCAACAGACAGTAGCGCTCTTTGTATGGCGAGGATCACAATTCTTTGAATGACGTGACTTCAAACGTAGCTCGAGTGCGATGCTACGAAAAATGTTGTGAAATTATATATATCTACATAGTAACTGACGTAGAGAATAATAAAAATGTTTACATTTTACTATTCGTTTTTGATCCGTTGCAGTCACTAGCTTTAATAAAAAAGGATTTTTGATATCTAGTAGATACTTTTTTGAAATGTTGCTGAGTTTTTTTTTTAATATGAGTTATTTTGTTAAGTGAGTTGAGGCTACTCGTGGTGTAGTGGCGCTGTATTCGACTGTTAACGCGATAGCTTATGAGTTCAAATCCCATTTGAGGAAATGAAATATTTTAATATTATCATTTCCTCGTTCAAGGCAAAACGCAGCGTTGAATTTTGCTACAAGTTATTTTATAATAAATTTCGCTGCGTTTGACAATAAAAGCGATTGTGAATTCGATCTCCACTCAGGAGAATGATTATCTTCGTTTCCCTGCTCTGGTGGACAAGTCGCGGCACCTCGAAATTCGATTTAGATGTAGGTACTCTTTAAGTAAGGACTCAAACCAATTGCTAAGCTCCGTGACACAGCATGCAATAGCCTGTGCTTTTATCCATATGCACTCATTTTGCTTGAAATAAACTATAAATATAAGTTTATAATGTTTATTTTTTCTATGACTTAGAAGATTGATTTTTTTGTGATTTAAGGGACCATATAGATATTTTTTATTAATTTTTGCTTGATAGTTCCACACGATCTTGAGATAAATGATTTTAGCAGACAGATAGATGGACAAGAAACTGATCTTATAAGGGTTCCGTTTTTACCTTTTGAAGTACGGAATCCTAAAACTATAAAACGGAGTGACTTTTTTCTCCACTTTCTCTACCTACCAAACTAATTGTGTAAGATAAGTAAAAATTAAGAAAAATAATATATATAATATACACGAAAAATAATATTTATAATATATAATATACACGGCGCACATTCAACAACACCCTGGTAAGCTCTATATGTCGCAAATGAAAAGTACCAAAATGCGATTCATCACAAAATGCCCGACTGAAAACTATCGCTTTGTACATGGGACGTGTATTACGAACGTTATTTGATTTCTGGCTGACATAAAAACTTGCTTACCAATATAGTTGCTGCTATCGAGTTTTGTGATTTTCAATATTTTACGGGCCAGTCGTGGCGTTGTGCACAAAGTGTAATTGTAAAATCGACTGGTTACGGCTTCGATTCCCACTCGAGGAAATTAAATATTTATTTGAATTAATATTTTCATTCCTTCACTCTGGTGTCGAGACACATGCCTTTCCTTCTGCCTGCAAAAAATCTTTCTCTGTAAAAATATTTTATATAATAAAAATGATTCGATATTGCGGAAACATGACTATTTTATATAAAAATATTCATATCTTCACATTCATTTCACATTCACATATTACATCAACCAATTACCAACTGCAACTGACTCTACATACTCTACTAAAGTATGAGCATACTCAAAAAATATCAGATTTAAAATATATATTTGCTATATAGTAATTAAGCGATTCCAGTTTCAACTACAAGCTTTGGTAATTTAATTACATGCTGAAATCTAAACTTAATATGTACACAGTATTTAATTAAATGACTAACGCTATCCTGTGACACGTCAAGTGTACAACGAAATTTAATTAAATTATAGACCAATAAGAATTATTTTTGAGTTTCGGGTAAATAGTTTGTAGTAGTTCGTGTAATGAAATTGTATTGGCAAATGTAACAAAATTATTTATTATTTAGGCAGGTAAAAAAGTACAGTAACGTATTGTTGGTCCGATTACCACTTTCTACCAATTTAGATTTTATAAATCATTATTTAGATGAAACTTTTTAACTGAACTAATCACGTAAATTAAGTATCGTTTGAAACTCGACGATTCGAACACTTTCCAGTAGTCGGTGGTCACGGGTACACTGTGGTCGTGTCCGTCAAACAGTTGATATAATTATTAAATCATGCTAACTCTAATCAATAATTTCGTAATTGCCTCCCGTATTGCTCTGGATTCTTGCAGAATGAGCTGACTGTATATTGCCCCCTGGAGTGGTGAGTTTGACACTTCAAAGTTTTTATGGGTTCGTAGGTGGTAGAAAGTTTCCAATCGTCTTTTCTATTGACATTAGGATGTTTTTGTATTTCATGTCAATAATTCTAAGAATATATTAACAAACTCGATGAAATGGTTTGGGTTATCCGCTGTATACTCATACACAGCTGAGTTCATACGTGACCATTCTTGCGATCGGAGATCTGTTACTCATCCTAAGCTAATGTTTCTCTTTGTTTGACCAATATATGATAAGCCACAGTCACAATCTAGTTGGTATGCGCCTGCAAACTGCAACTTTTCATTTGTCTCAAGATTTTTAGTTTAGAGGGAACCTAGTGTTAAGACACTCCGTTCCCCACTTTCCTCCAAGTTCTGGAGGCATTGCGTGTTGAGTGGCGGAACTCAACGCCGCGTTTTGCCTCGACACCAGAGCGAAGAAATGAACATATAAATGTAAATAAACATTTCTTTTCTTCAAGTGGGGATCGAACCCCACTACCAGTCGATTTTACAATCACACTTTGTGCCCCTGCGCCACGACTGGCCTCAAAAGCTTATAATGTATTCATATAATACCAGTTTCATAAAAATAATAAATATATTACAAATTACGTTACAATGTTTGCAAAAAATAAAGTTTCTGTCACCAAGCGTCTAATAAGCGAATAAAGTTAAAGAGAAAAAATATTAGTACGAGCACGATACGGATACGAGTCGCATACGAGTATGTAGACAGGCCCTGCATATAATAAAACAAACGTAAAATTTTTACCATTGAAAAAGTTTCAAATTATTCATTTGACGGCGGCATTTGTGGTTCCAATCCAGCTAAGTTTTAAACCAATTTCTCGTTTACATGATAACGCAAGTATAGAGAAGGTACCTAATATTAACAGATTCTGTTATTAATTAAAAGAATAGCGGCATCCAACGCCTTAATTTTTATTTTCCCGAATGGGGATCGAATTAACAATCATTGCGTGAATAATTAGAAACTATTGTACCTGTTTATAATAGCCATAGCCTAAGAATTACATAATTACTAAATATTTTAGTTTTGAAAGATCATATTCTATTTACTTATTTAGCCTCCTGGAAACCGACCTGGTCGGCTTCCAGGAGGCGCGGGTTCGAGTCACGCTACGTTCAAATTTTTATACATTTTCTAAATAAGTATTTTTATTTCCTAAGTGTGGAATGGCACTTTAAAAATGTTTAAAAACATGTTCTATTTGTTCTTTTGTTGGTATCCGTATATGGAGTGTGGATTAATTTGTCAAAAATCAAATCAAATCAGCTTCAAGCCGTGTCCCGCACACAGCAGGGTACGCCGAGGGAACCTAGTGTTAAGACACTCCGTTGCCCACTTTCTGCCGAGTTTTGGAGGTATTGCGTGTTGAGTTGCGGAATTCAATGTCGCACTTTGCCTCGATATTGCAGCGAAGAAATGAAAACATACATTTATATAAATATAATAAATAATTTATTTCCTCTAACGGCGACCGAATCCACAACCATTCGCGTTTACAGTCACATGTAGTGCCCCTGCGCCAGGACTGGCCTCATTAATTTGTCATTCTGTAATAACATTGGTACAGTTTAAGGGTTTAGTTAAAATACGACTTCAATGCCCACGTGGATGTTAATTAAATATTTTTTTTTAGCGTTACATTATATTTCCCTTAAATTAGGCAGAGAATATTTAAAGCTAAGATTTTCGAGACATTATTAGAAAAATTTAATTAAATTATAGACCAATAAGAATTACTTTTGGGTTTCAGGTAAATAGTTTATTGTAGTTCGTGTAATGAAATTGTATTCGCAAATATAACAAAATTATTTATTTATTCTTTTTTTTTTCAGCTTCACGCTGTATCCCGCACACAGCAGGGTAGGCAGAGGGAACCTAGTGTTAAGACACTCCGTTCCCCACTTTCTGCAGAATTCTGGAGGCATTGCGTGATGAGTGGCAGAGCTCAACGCCGCGCTTAACTTCGACACCAGAGCGAAGAAATGGAAATATAAATTTAAGTAAATATTTCCTCTCCTCGAGTGGGGATCGAACCCACAACCAGTCGGTTTTACAGTCACATTTCGTGCCACTGCGCTACGACTGGCCTCACATTTATTTATTCGAATTATTAAAATAAATTTATTTATATTTTAGTAGGTAGGCAGATAAAAAAAGTACAGTAACGTATTGTTGCTCCGATAACTACTTTCTACCCAATACATAAAATCTCCTAAGCCGCGTAATTTATGATAAAGTTTTCTCTACTTATACCGTGTCATACGCGGAGACAAAAAAATCAGTGAGGCCCCTATGAAGTCACAAGCTTCATCACCACGAATGACAGAACCATGTGACATGTAACGTTTCACTCAACATTGCTTTTGAACGCACCTAATATTAATATTAAACGCTACAGGCAAATAAAAGCTCGCTAATAGCACAAAGTGATGATTAGAGGGATGATTACAAAACATTTGATGAATTGTTGTATATATATTTATATTTTTTCTCTCAATACAACTTATATCCATTATTATCTCTAAATAGAGATAACTTTATTAAATAATCTAAGAATTCTTAATAATAAGAGATCTATAGTAAATTTATTACTCGGTTTCTTTAGCCAAATAGCCAATATTATCGCCAGTTACTTTTTAAGACAAAATAGTGCTTAAATATTTAAATATATTAATATATTAACGACACAATTATGACAGGCCGCCTGACTGTAAACATGATGGTTGTAGACCTGTTTTGGCAAAGTTCAGAGTTTCACCACTGAACACTATCTCGAAAATTGGGTGAAAAGTAGGATACGGAGTATTTTAATACTTGTTTCTCTTCGCCTATCCGATCTGCTATGCAAGAAAAAATATAAAAATAATAATAATAATTAGCTTTACGCTGTATCCCGCACACAGCAGCGTAATATAGCTAGCTATTAATAAATATTATATCTTACATACCCTCCCTTAAACAATTTCTTGAAATATAATCCAGAAAGTTACAAAATTAATGTAATGTAGAGTTAAATGAGAATTCACAGATGTTGTGCTTAAAACAATTTTAAGTCAATCATATTTCTTTTTTTTTACTTTGCGCTGTATATACTGGTAGTAGGTAAACAGTGGGAAAATAATATTAAGACACTCCATTCTCCAATTTTTCGAGATTTTGCGTGTCAAAGGCCGAAACTAAACGCTGTGTTTTATCTTATTACCATTGCGATTTGCGATTACATCATTATAATAAATTCCCTCAGGTGTAAAGATATGTTATTAATGATAAAAATATTTTTTATATTTTTTAAATACTTAAATAATAATACTAAAAAAACTTTAATACTAAAATATACTAAGATTTTAATTTAACAAGTGGAACATCCAAAAGAAATAAAAGAAAAATTAAGTTACCATGAACAATATTAAGCTTCTTAATGACTGAGCATTTCTGTTGAAAAGATTAAATTGAAAAGATTTGTTTGTAAAATGATATATTATTTGGTTGATAAGAAGTTTGAAGTAATTTTATTTTTCTACTATTGCAGTGGCACAGGATCTGTAAACGGAATGGTTACAAGTTCGATTCTCACTAGGAAGAATGAGTTACATTTATTTTCTTAGTCTTGTCTCAAGATAAACTGCGGTGTTGACTTTCGCCTAACAACACGCAAGGTTTCTAAAAATGAGTAATTCCAACAGAATGTCTTAAAACTAGGTTCCCCCCAGGTTAGTATTTTGATTTTAGCGTTGTCCACCAAAGATTTTTATATATATTATCAATGGAGCCAGCAATTAAAATTCCATAGAGACCATACCGACTCCTACTTAGCAGGGTCCAATTCTACCAGGAGACGTCCTTGCGTCACTGTGTTCTCAATTGTTGATACCTTGCCATACCATACCATGCTAAGGTTGGAGCTCTTCTAGCTTGGCCTCGCCAAGTAGAAGAGCTCCAACCTTACTAACTAGAGAGCTAGCTAGAGCTAACTAAAGCCAACAACATATTGCTCATTTGAAAAACGAAAATGATTATATGCATAATTATGCAGATTAAGTCTATTAATTGTTTTATTTTTGAGGCCAGTCGTGGCACAAAGCACAAGCGTGCGACTGTAAGCGCAACACCTTGTATTAAAATATTTAATTTTTCCTTGCTCTGGCAAAGATGCAAAGTGTGGCGTTGACTTTGACTCAACACGCATTGACTCAGAATTTGGCAGGAAATGGGGAACGGAAGTGTTTTAATGAGGATGGAGAAATAATGAGTACGGAGTGTCTTAACACTAGATTCCCTCTACCAGCCCTGCCGCGTGTGGGATACAGCGTGAAAATAAAAAAAAATCCTATTAAGAGATATCTGTCATAGGAATCCGGAAAAAACGCGGTTCGTTAAATATGCGGTTGAAGTGTACGAACTAAATATGCAATTATTACACTGTAACAAAGGCGACGACTCTCAAGGGGATGCAGGCCGACTAAATTATCTTATTACGTAGCTTCTGAATTTCGTATAGGAATAGAGTATCTTCTCAGTGGGCTTGTTAGAGACTGATGTATGTACATATGCTAATTTAATAACACGAATTATAGAAATAACAGTAGTATTAAAATATTTAAGAAATAAAAACAATGAAGTTGAGACCAGTCATGGTGCAGGGGTAAAAGCGTAGTTTACTGAAATCAAAACAATTTCAAATATTATTATTAAAATGATATTTAAATGGTATATTGTCTAAGTGTTATTTAAAAAAAATATTGTACAGCAAGCAAAGTCACGCTCTTAACTAGTTCAGAAATATTTTCAGAACCATCAGGCCTTTTCTTGGTTATTTTCCTTGACGGATTTACGCTCATTATTAAAGAAAACCGCTGAGTTAGCATTTTACTAGGAAACAATTATTTAGAAATTTATTGTGAATCAAATGGTTATTACCACCAAATTTTAATTTTCTATTAAGACGAGGAAAATTGCTTCATGAATATTATATGTATGTAATTATCTTAATACGGATTTTCTTAGTATTTTAATTGTAGATTAATAGATTATGCGAATGTTTTGTGTTGTTGTCCTACACAACACAGTAACTCTATTTTTTGCTTAAGTCAGCATATGAACTATATGCGTTCTTAGTTGTGAAAAATTTGATCTATAATTTTTTTACACATGCCCGTCCCCAAAACAGAAGCACAGAATGACACAAACAATCGAGCCGCGTTTTACTAAATTATTTTAAGTATAAACAAAGCATTCTTTTAACTTGGAATCATTTCGAAACATCGATTTGAAACACTACGTGTTGACTGGTGGAGCTCAATCA
>DWQW01010042.1:0-12468 GCA_018249695.1 Heliconius erato demophoon | reverse complement strand
CCGAGCTTTTTATCTTTACGCAACATTCCATTCCCTAGCTCCTCAGTGATAGCGAGGGCGATCTGTTTCTTTTTGTAATAGATCTTTGGAGTGCAAAATTTAGAGGTCGCCGAATGTAAACGTAAAGTAGCACGCCTGTACTCACGTACCTATATATTTGCATTTGTAGATTATACCTGCAAACTTATTTACATATAATGTTGACTGAAATTACTTGACCTTGATAAGGTGATCGATGTCTTGATTTGATTTTAACCAACTTCAAAAATGGACGAACTTGTATCTCCATGGATCTCTATGTTATTTGTGGAATGATTTGAAGTTTGTTTTTTATTTGAAAGAACATCGGCACAAACTTATAAACTATATTTAAGTGTTACTTAAAAGTATCTGCTTGTTGTAGTTATCTAATGATATCGCTGAGCAAATGATATTCAAAGCTATTAAGAGCTTTGTAAAAATCTACATAAAACAATAAACAAAATTATAAAATGAAGATATTTTGGTTCTTTCAATTTACATATATCGAGGAATTTGAATTTCTGTTTTATATCAAATTGTAAAGTAGAGAGTTATGTGAGCCACGATTATGTATTACGTCTCAATATGCCTAGTTAGGTATTGAGGCGTATATATGTATATACTCCTGGCCCTGACTTCAAAAACAAAAGATTTTAAATAGTATAGGGGAATTGTGCTTAAGATGACATACTTTTTCTTTCAAGACAAATATTTGAAATAAATGAAGTCAGGAGAGATTAGCATATTGCTCATATTATCATATATATCATAATCAATGAAAATATTTTAGTTTCAGAACAATCAAAGCAACATACAATTAAAAAACATGCATAAATCGCACTTCGGTCGACAGGTGTAAGACAACATACCTATAGGGTAAGATGACATAGTATGTCATCTTAGATTTTAAACGTCTTATACCATCATTATTTTATGAGCATAGTTCACAAAAAAATAGTTTCTTCTTTTTTAAACATTTTTATTGGTCAATCAATCGATTCTATTCATAAGGGTAAGATGACATAGTATGCCATCTTAAACCCACGTTTTGTATGTCATCTTACCCAATAGATATGGGTATTTAATTGTAACAGTTGTGACAAAAGTTTATGGGTAAGAATGCACTTTTAGCGTTAGTTGTGTCATATAATAAGCCTATTTTACATTAAAAATTACTTCAAGTAGAAAATCCTTACCTTACGTGTATTTTCACCACCAAGCAAAAGCGAAAGCAAAATTTTCTGCTATTCAAAATGACTAAAACATGAATTACTTGCCAATGTGCGTTTACTTTCCATCATAATGAATTTGAATACTAGCGATATCTACAGACACTCTCTAAAACATCATAAGATCGTACTTAGCGTAATTATTTAAACCAATATTTGTAGTGTGTCATCTTATCTTCGTATGTCATCTTAAGCACAACTCCCCTATAGGTATGCTAGTACTGTTAAGAGATTAGAAATGATACCTTTCTAGTGATCTTAGCTAATGAAGCTTTTCGGAATAACTTGATAGTGATGTACATCACTAGCCTTATGTCATTAGAAAAATGTGAAATATATTTATATATTTTTTAAATTCTGTAATTACAATATGCTACTTCCTTAAAGTGCTGAATACTGGTGCCATTATGTGAAGTATAAATAATTCCGTGTATTGTTTCTCAATTTCTTCTTTTAATTTGAATTAATTAAAATATAATTTTCTATTATTTTGTTTTTGTTTAAGTTTCTACAAATAGATATAGTTACGAAGTTGGTTTTTATTTCTTTGTTGGTTGTTTTTTTATAATTTTATAAGAGGCATATTACAATATTGCGCCGACCTTTGAAAACCGCAAAACCAAAATCGTGGCAATATCATTTTGTGAAAAAGAATGAGTGATTTGAATATTTCTGCTATCAGGTGCACGATGCTAGCAGGCTATGGTCGATCCAATAATAATAATAGGAGAGCGGGGCTGAAAGTGCCGCGGGTAACTTAGCTTAGCAGTTCGGTACACGTGGCGGCTAATTTAATTGCGCCAGTGACACCGATCGAGTAGCAGTGCCCCTCAAACACCACCACCATAAGAAAATATTTATATGTCAATACTTTTGTTCTCACATTATCTGTGATTGGAGAGTTAAAAAAAATTTTTATCTGTAACTGTTAAGTAGTAAAATTTTAATGCCTTGAGTTGAATATTTTAATCGCCTTATAAACAGAATAAATTATGCCTTTAATGTATTTATAGTTATAATATTTATATTCTTTATTGCACTTGGTAAAAATAATAAATACAAATATTAAAAAAAAATGTTGGCTACAGTTAAAATGATCTCTAATAGAGATTTCTTTCATCCAACATATGGGTGTAGGAGAAAGTAAACTCTTTGCATTCATACCAACATCGATATATACAAAAATACATACAAACATCGATATATAAAAAAATATGTATACTAGGATATTATGGTTAAATTAATAATTGGCAGAACATATTGGCATACAAGCGAAAACTCAAGGGAGACCGCCATCCCAGGGTCTTACAAAGGACAAGTTATTTTAAGTTAAGCATTTTATTAATTAACGGTACAACCGTCCTCAGCTGCGGTATAACTTGCCCCACAGTGGGGTGGGTTGTGCCTTTCTGCCACTGTGTTCATAAAAAATACTATTTAAAAAAACTATTATTAAAACTATTATTTAACTGTTAAAATACTTGAAAAAAAACTGTTATGATATATTATAAAATAACTTAAATAAAATATGTGCATACAGGGCGAAGCTTATAAAAAATGAAATATATACCCTAATGAATATACTTAGCAATCTAGCATACAATTTTCAGGCATTGCTATAATGTTTAAAATTAATTTGGTGTCAGGATTTATAAAAATCACACACTCCCACACTCAGCCCCGGTCTCCTCTGCTCAATACCCCAAAACAATCGTGGCTAGTCAATTCGTATGAGTACATTCCAGATTGTGCTATAAAATATTTGATGATTTAGTGTTTACCCGAACGTGATCACTTTGCCATAGAAACACACACATTAAGCACCTATAACGACGACGAGTGACGATAGTCCCCGTACCTCTGTCTCTATACCTACATATATGTTGATCTAACACAAATATACACAGTTGACTGGATTATGGAATGTCTTCTGTTTTAATGTCCTTCATTTTAACAAACTTAGACACATTAAATTGGGCTTTAAAGAATTTCATTTAGTGTTGTAATTCTTTTATTTTATTGAACATTCAACTTCAATTTTGAATGTAAGATTATATCATGTAGTCCTACATATATGTAGGACTACATGATCAAAGCATATGTATGACTAGCGCCCCGCCCGCTGCTTCCTCCGCTTGAAGTATGCGCTTGATGTATGTATTTTAATATTATTTGAGGGAAATTGGTTGGATATTTTAACAAGATTATTTATACTGTTATGTAAAAGATTTACTAGAAAAAATTGCGGTTATTTCATATCTGGACGATAGGTACCTGTACCTACTCGCGCTCTATAAACGCGTAAATCCTGATCGACTCCACAACCTCCCCTGCCTTCAAAAAATACAGCTTAATTTAAAAGATATAATACGTTCCCGTTACTTGGGGCTAATTTTATTATAATAATAATTTTCACCCATTTTAAAAACGGTAACTCTATAGTAAATTATAATTTTGTTTTATTTTTCATAGGAATTATTAGATATTTCGCTAAACAATTTTGTTTTTTTTTATTCTAAAATGTCGGTGTATTTATCAGGTTGATATATATATTTTATTCTGTGTAGGTTTTATAGTTTGTTGTTCCCACTAGACTACTAGAATTATCTATAGAACGTTATATTTACTGTTTACTTTATGTATTTATTTGGTATGTAAAGCTTGTTACGTCGCATCATACACATTGATGAAGCATAATCACGCACATTCTAAGCAAAATGTTATAAACGCATGGAAGCAAAGGAACTGTTTTGTAATTATTTGTTAGGTATATATGTATATTAAACATGACGATAATTTAAATTTCTACAAAAACACCTTTTTCGTCCATTTCAAATTTGAAACAATAAAAAAATTATAAACAATATAGAATTTTATATAAGAACGTAAGTAGACAAATGTATGTGAATATAAAGGAAAAAAAATGATACGTTTCTTGTTATTATGTCAAGCATAATTAATTTATGAATAAAACAATAATAAATAATAGAGTGAATTATTTTTTGGTACTGTTTATATAAACAATGTAATGGGTCAGTATCAATGAAGGTGAACCAAAAGACATGTGACGCTATGCAAATTTCATGATTAGTTAGCCTTATGTCGTCAGATGTAAGCAATCTTGCTTGGTATCTACAGAACGTGCATTAAAATATCATATTATATTGCGAAATTGTACTTACAACGTTCTATTATTAATATAAAGTATTAATAAGCTGTTGTTCGTTGTTTTGGTAGTAGGAATATCGTCTCAAAATAATAAGGCATATTTATTATATTTTTTGTAGGCAGAGGGATTATTAGTTAAGACACTTCGCTCTTCACTTTCCGCCGAATTCTAGAGACATTGTGTGTTGAGTGGTGCAACTCAACGCCACATTTTCTTTGCCTCGACACCAGAGCGAAGAAATGAAAATTTTAAAAATATAATTTTCTCGAGTGAAAGTGAATCGAACCCACAACCTGCGCATTTACAATCCCTCGCTAGTGCACCTATGCCATAACTGGCCTCAGGGGCAAAAAAATCAAAATTATAATATAGATTCAAAATCTATTTTTAGACCATGAAACGTATTGGATGAAGGAGCTCATGATTTGTACTTTATTAAATACAAAAAATAGATAAAAAGAATAATTTGCTTTATAGTTTTATTTGAAAATATCTTGTGTACTGTCAAAATATAGGCATATTTTAACATTTACATATGCCATAATATGTTATAATGAAAAAATATATATAAACTTACTATTTTATTACCGAATATAAACCTATTGTTTCGAATAACACTATTTAACATTTTGTGAACAATAGTTTTCTCATGGAGAATACAAAGAAATCTTTGGCAATGGTTACGAAGTAGACAAAACAAATACTAATACAGGTACCAGCAGGAGCTGATCGTGATCAGTTGATAAAAAGTTTTCTATATTCAAAGAATGTGTATTATATCAATTAAACCTGACATTTAGCCTTTACATGTTTATACAAAGATATATAATTAAACGATTAATAAAGCTGGTAATAATTGATAGTTTATATACATAATAATATAGTCATTCATAAATTAATAGAATCATTCTACATAATATGTGGATCATTGTAGAGATAGAAATAAAGCAATGGGATGTGGATCATCAAGCTTTTCTTGAGAAACTAAATATACCTTTATTTAATATATTTTTTAAACTTTAGGTGCCCCCAATATTTAGTAGGGATATATGTGACATTAGAATAATACGTATTTAGCCATTAGATTGGGTTGGGTTCTTCGAATGTAGTATAATAGGTAATAGTATTGATAACCAAATAGCCCATTTTAGAATAATTATTTCGCAAATGAAATTAAAACTTTATAATAAAAAGTTTTAACGTTAATAAGCTTCTGTTACATTATTTATCTGTAGGAATATCTTTTTTTTTTATATAATATATTGTTTCTAAAAATACATGATCACTAAGATCTCTTACTAAAGGGGAGGTACGCGAATGATTAAAACGATCGCTTATGAGGTCATTGTTAGACAACAGAAAATATACAATTAGACACTGAAATTTGAATAATTATTAAGGGCCCGCTCACACTTTTAATTAGAAAAGTTATGCGATCATATTAGAATATATAAATGTCCTCGAAGCATTTTTCCACATAATATTTTATTGCGTAATTTTATGCATAAGGTCACCGAATCCTTTTTAGCTGTCTGTCCTGCAAATCGCTATTAGCATACAATCCTTCGAATGGATAGATGCAAGTTGTAACAATGTATGTTTGCGAGTTAATAACCGACCAGTCTGTGTTCTGGTGTGAATTCCACCGCCAAGTTTTGATTTGCGATAGTAATGTATTGTATTATTGTTACAATATAAGAAACAAGCATCTAGCTAAATATAGAAGTTCTTTAGTTCAAACAAACCTGACGCCTGTTCTGGCGCATGGGCACAAGCGTGCGACTGATATCGCAACAGGTAGTGGGTTCAATTCAGACTCGAGAAAATTAAATGTTTAATAATTTCATTTCTTCCCTCGAGTAACGAAGCGAAGCGCGTTGAATTCCACCACAGTTATTAAATATGCAATTCAGTAGCTATATGTCCAAAAACTATTTCGATCCACTTAACTATAATTTTAAATAATATTGAGTAAAATTTAAAGCTATATATAATGTTTCCTGTAGTAAGTGTGTTCTTGACTAGATATATATTAAATACCGCGTAGGTAAACTATAGGTATATGTATATAACTGGACAGTGATGTTTGATAGATCCAGAGATCTACGCTCTTTGCAGATTTTGGTTCTTTGTATAGCACACGTAATAGGGCTAAAATTAGATTTGAAAACAAAGGAATAACATAATATAAGAAGGAAATAAGAATTAGCAGTTTAAATTCTTAGTAAAAAATAAAGTGATTGTTACTTTTTGGAGACTGTATATATGTTATTTATATCACAAAACAATATTTCATTGGAAAATCATACATTGTGCCGTAAAGCTGAGAGCGAAACGCTAGTTATCCTATTATATACCCCTAGACATCCTATTACATATCGCTAGTCCCAAAAATTGGTTTCCTTTAAGCTATTTGATAAAATATTTTCTATCAAATTGGTTAATAATTTTTGTGTATTATTTGCAAAACTTTTGTGTATTATTTGTGGTTTGTCGATAAAATTTCGAATCTGGTAAAGGTTTTCTTTTATTTATGTTCACGCAGAAATAACAGATAATAATAATATAAGCATGCAAAAATATATATAGCACTTTATTTTGCATACAATTAGCAGAAATATTTGCAAAATTTGCATACAAATAGCATTTAAAAAATATTTTTAAGTACATAAAATTCATCAAGAAAATTTAACTGATAAGTAGTTAATAAGAGAGAATAATTCTAATAGGTACAACACAAAATGTAACTTTAATCATTTTATAACATCAAATAAACATCTCATCATATTGTCTTATAAATATAACTTGTGCTTTATATTTTTTACGTATCTCCCATTAAACGATGAGATGACGTGGAGATCCGCCTTTTAGATCCGTGTGTGTTTCCTGCGACGATGATTACAGAACGTTACTACGTGTGTGGCTTTTCAAAGTAAATAGGTTTTATATTTTATATCTGGGTTTGAGAACATTTCATTTTAAATAAAAAGTTTTTAGTTTCAGTAAGGCACCAGTCAAATTCAGTTAAAAAGTACAGACTTGTTTTGTCAAAGTAGTCATCTTAACAAATTAATAAAAACATTTTTAGTTTTAATTTCATTTTGTTTATTTATTCTATATTTAGAAGCTTTTTTATATTCTATTGTATTAATAATATTTTTTATGGTCACAATTAAACTTCAATTAAATTAATATCATGTTTACGTTTTAAAAACTTTGTGATAAAATATGGAGATTGCAAATAAATAGCAATAAATACCAACATAAACTTAATGTTTTGTATTTTTTTACAAATCGTAACTCTACATATTCATAATTTCATATAAATAAATTCGTATATATGTATTATCTATATACATATATCTAAAAACCACCATAAACCGATGTCTTACGCGTACATTTCAGGGTATATTTAGGAATATTAATTATAATATGTGAAGAAAAACTTTCGATCTCTTTTAACGAAAATAACGGGGACGCAGTATTTTAATGGTGTCTTAAAAAAATGTACTTTAAACTAATAAAATAATATACTAGTTACCTTACTTTAGTTGTTTTACGCTAGGTCCTCCACATAGACAAAAGGAACCTAGAAACTTAGTCTAAGACACTCCGTTGCCAATAAGACACCGTTCCGTTTCCCACTTTCCGCCCAATTCTATGCGAGGAGGCAATGCGTCTTATTTGGCGGAACCCAACGCTGCGCTTTGCTTCGTTATCTGAACGAGGAAATAGAAAAATTAAATATTTAATTTCCTCGAGTGGGGAACCAACCCACAACCTGCTGCGTTACAGTCACACGCCTGAGCCCCTGTTTCACTACTCAATTTGTAAGGAATACTTTAAACTAATCAAGTAAATACTCACCACATTGTCATAGTGTTTGACAAAATACATTTTTTATAAAAAGTGAATTTTTTTATACATATGAACATTTTACTAAAGCAACACATATTTTACTCGTCTAATGGTTCTCTACGGACCTCTAGTAAATATTATTTCAATAAAATTTCTATATTATACAGCTTTAACAGCGCTTTTGATGGTTGCTCTCATTTAATGCATAAGATACGATATAAACGTTGTTATCCCTGAGACATTCTCTCGTGAAAAACATAAACGACTCGTCCTCATATTGCAAATACATTTAACTATTATCGTTAATAATATATTTAATAAAAACTCGTCTGTATCAATTAAAAAGAAAAATAAAAAATAGAAAAGGATTATTTTTATATTTATATCATGTATACAGTAAGATTAAGCCGCGCAACTTACTATATACCAAAATTTTTGCTGCGCAATATTTTTATATCGATTAGATCATTTTTTTTAAACTTTTACTAAGCATTACTTTTAAGAAATAAAAATTTTACAGTGTGATATAAAATTTTATATTACGTTTCTGGCCAAGTTTTTGTATTATGTCATGACAAGAATTAATTTTACATTTAAACATTTAAAAGTTAGTTAACGTTAACAACAACTTTTCTTTTATTCTTATGATTTTTTTGGATCTGAATGATTGATGAGCATAGTAATTTATATTTTTTAAAACTTTTAGTCCAAAATGCCGAGCTTTTCTTAGCTTTAGAAAAAACAATTATTCCTTTGAAACAAAATATACCTTGCAGCTCTATCGTAAAATATCAATTATATTTTTTAAATGCTTTGAGCAATAAGTTAAATTTAAGGACACTATTATTTAAATATTAATTAAATCGTTTGTTTGAGATAGATTACTTTTGATAATATAAATTATTATTAGTAATCAAAATATTCTTACGGTTTTTCATTTGGATCTTTTTAGATTCGATCGCAAGGGATGAACATAGTAATTAGATTGCTACTGCAGGTAAATGCTAATTGTATAATAGAATATCTTTTTATTTTATAATAAAAAAAGATTATGTGCGATCAATGATACATTTTTTTGGAAGATGGAGAAAAGAGTAAATTCAAGGAAAAATTCGAAATGTGAAAATTTATATACAAACTTATATTTGTAGCTCATTTTATACTAAATAACTGCATACGCCCGTAAACTTCAGTTTGTCAACGTTTATAAGTTGTATTTCCCGTTGACCTACAACCATGAAACTGGCACGGAACTCGCGAAAAGTCCGGTTCGCACTTGACTAGTTTTTTTACCGTTTGTTTTAACTTCACAATTCCATTTTATTCTTGCCTCTCTTTATTAATTCGTGCTTAGGTAAAGACAAAGCAAGCGTACTTGTATGGCAAGTAGAATTTTTAAAACCATAGATAGGTATATTATGTTGCTTATAACATAAAAAATGTAGGTACTTCTTATTTGTCCATATAAAAATAATATATTTACTAAATATGAAATTTCTGAGATATTCACCAGAAAGTCACTTAAATAAAAAAAATAAAAAGAATTTAATAACTGCCAACCTATTTTGTTAGAGCATACTAGCATAGAATGTCAGCATGTTTTAAATATTAAAGTAGGCAAACTTTATTGTTTATGACATTCTTTGTAATTTTTTTGGTAATACCCAAAAATTAAAGATAACAGGAAAAAGTAAGCGTTTAAACATAATATAAATAGCATATAAAATAGCGTTCACACATATTTATATTCATCAAATATATAACACATCTTATACATTTATTTTGTTTGTAACTTTGCTCAATTTAAAAATAAAAATGCGCATACATATGTTAATATATTTTTATAATAATAAAACGCTATATTAAATTTTTGGTTGTTAGAATGGATATTTAATTTTTGTTTGTAATATAATTTACAAGATCGAAATAGAAGAGCCCTTTTCTAGTACGATGTTCTGAGTTTATGTTGTAGTAGAAGCAAGTAAAGCCTTCCCTCCATGCGCGTGCGTCGCATCCCCGCTACATTGACTATATAAACATTCGCCCAAACCTGCCGCGCGCTATTACATCAGTGACTTTGTGCTTTTTCTTGCTGTATATTTATTCATTCATAAGGTAAGCTATATTTTAATATTCAGGATAATTAGGGATGAACGACTTTTTAACTGTTTGCTTTTTTAGTTCTAAATACATGATAAATTAGTTTTACGTTTATGAATGTATGTGAATTGAATTTTGTCTCGTAATTATAAAAACTAAACTTATCTTCTTCTTATTTGACTTTTATATTTGTGTCAAGCTTCATTCGCAGCAAGATTTTATTACAGAAAATGCTTCTACTTTTTTTTTAAGTTTAAGTGTAAAGTATTTTTTTTTAAGTTATATAAGTGTAGTAATGAATAATTTACTTCTTATTAACTGCATTACTAAAAATTTCTAAAATATTTTTTAATGTTTAATATAAAATATTTTAGAAATAAAAACCATATAAAAATAAACTTTTGAATTATTTTCTTTGTAAACGAAAAAAATATAATAATATAAATGAAGTATATCAAAGTCAAAAGTTTCATAATTTTGCTAAAGGTCACAACTCCTTTTAAAGATGTTGACTTTGAAATAACAAAATGTAAATAACGCTTACTTTAAAATATTTATTCCGTATATAATAACCAGAAACATAATTAAGAAAATATTTAAGTTAAACTACTTTTTTGAGACCCTGTGTATTAAATGCAAAAAATATTAAAAATAAAGGTTTACCACATATTCGTGTATGATCTTTGGATTTTATATTATTATACATGACGTAAGTGCAATTGTTAAGAATAAATTGCCCTTTAGGTCAGCGCAATAAAGCCTCATAAAAATAATAGCTATTTTATATTTAAATTTACGGTTGATACTCAAGAGTCGATTTTTGAGTGACAATTTTATAACATACAAATAAATCGAAAGGCATATTCAATCTATAACAATTAGTACAAAAAAGTTTTTATGACAAAATTTTGAATTTTGTAACAACCGTGATACAAGTTATAACATTTTAACGAGTTCATATTATCTTTATAACCACATGGCTTCCTAAAATTTTACACAAAAAAGTAAGTAAAAGCAAAAATATTTTTGTCCTTCAGATCGATGTTATTTTCTTTTTCATGAGTCAAATTCGCGGCAATTTAAGTTACATACCTATATGATATTTTCTCTCATACATAATAAAACTTACCAATTGTTAGATACGTACGTACTAAAAATAGTACCTACTATAAAATCAATATTCGATTACGAATTCTAAAATTGACGTAACAAAATATATTGAATATTTTATTTTAACATACAATACTACGGTAAGTGAAAAAATATATAAATAAAACTCTCGTAGACTATATAAAAATAACAAATTATCTTGTTTTATGCGTATTATTTGTTTATTTCAATATGTTTATAAATATTTTAATTTAATTATTATTATTATTTTCACCTTTGATATTTTTTGAGCATTAATTTATTTTTATGTTCTACTATTATTCATATTATTACAAATGTTTTTCTTTTATCAATAATAAGCGATTTGAAATGTAGACGTAAGGCTCTTAACGCATTGTTTGGTTCTAGCGTTTAACTAACAGTGCCCCTAAAGGACAAAACAGGTAAATTATAGAGATTCCTCGTTAAATTCCTATCCCACAATAGAGGGAAGCACTTGAAAATGAAGAAAATTAAAAATATGTACAACAAAATTCTTGTTCTTATTTGGACACGATATATTAAAAGTAAAAGTTTTGAAGACGATAGTTAGTATGTTGTATGCGTACAGTAGGTTATTATGAAGTCTGACAGGCGTTCTGTGTGTAATGGGCTCCGTCTCTTGGCGCATCGTTATGTACGAACAAATCTATGTCAAAATCGTATAAGAAACCCATTTATTTCCAAAGTAGTAAAAATATCTAAAGTTTAAGTTAGATGAACTTTTAACATGTATTAATACATCAAAATTGATCATCGAATTGAGAACGATGCAACTTTTATCGAGTATTTTACATGATTATAATTTTTTTAAAGAATACTATTTTGTTTCCCAAAATTTTAGCTCGAACAAATTATAAAATGAAATCACAATATGTGGAAAACCTAAGAATTCACATGTGAATATTTTTTTAATCGATAAATTAGCGGTTAATATTCCCA
>DWQW01010041.1:0-12469 GCA_018249695.1 Heliconius erato demophoon | reverse complement strand
AATATCTATTTTATGAATACAAAACATAAATTACATTTCTATATCAATAATAATTACCTTTTATAGACTGCTATAAATATAGATACTGATCTATTCTCATAAATCAGCATAAAATTATTTTTTCACTGTAATATACTATGTATGAGTATGTACCATAAAAAAAATGTACTTAATCATAAGCATTAGACGAGTAGATAGTCGTATAAAGATATAGAATAGGTATTACCTGTCTATAGTATAGTACTTATGTTATAGTACCACAAACATCCGTATTGATCAAAAAAAAATATTTTTTCTAGCCAAATGAGTAAAGCTTCTTTAAAGCAAACCAAGGTCATTTTGAGGTCGTCGTGGGCTTGATCCCCACTGGGGGAAATCTAGTATCATTTATTAATATTTTCATTTCTTCGCCCTGGCATTAAAGGCAAAAGCTGGGCGTTAAGTTCCCCCACTCAACACGCAATGTCTCTAAAAAATCACGGGAAAGTGGGGAACGGAGTGTACAATACTATCCTTTCTCTCCTCGGTTCCCTCTGCCTACTCTGCTATGTGCGAGATACAGAAAGAAAACAAAAGAAAAATACATCAAATTAGCATAACCATTAAGTACCTACTAATATATTTCCTTTTTCAGTCCAAAAGCTCAGAAAAGCTGTACAAAAAAATGAAAGCTGACAATGAAAACCCAACGTGCGCCAAATGTGCCCGCCCAGTGTACGCCATGGAACGCGTCAAGGCGGAGAAGAGAGCGTGGCACAAGGAGTGTTTCAGATGTGTGCAGTGTAATAAACAGCTGACGTAAGTATTTTTAATTTGCTTTATCAGAAATGGTTACTAATGAAAAAAAAAATGTTTCATTAATAAAAAAAAATAATAAATCAGCTTCACGCTATATCCCGCACACAGCAGGGTAGACAGAGGGAACCTAGTGTTAAGACACTCCGTTCCCCACTTTCCGCCTATTTCTGGAGGCATTGTGCTTTAAGTGGCGGAACTCAACGCCGCGCTTTCCTCTCTACACCAGAGCGAAGAAATGAAAATAAAAATAAATATTTCATCTCCTCGAGAGGGGATCGAACCTACAACCAGTCGATTTTCAGATACAGTTTGTGTCTCTGCGCCACGTCTGGCCTAAATAAATATTATAAATAATATTAACTTGTTTGTTCCAGAGTGGAAACGTACCAAAGCGATCATACCACGTTATATTGTAAGCCGCATTTCAAGCAGTTATTCGAACCTAAACCCGTTGACGACGATGATGAAATTGATGGTATATTTTAATTTTTTTAATGTTTTAATACAAAAGCAGTTAATTTTTTTATCTATTAAGGTATATATTTTGTAATGGTAATACTTTAGTATAAAAACGTTAAGTATTTTCTACTTACACCGCAAAATGCAAACGGTGAAGAATAATAAGAATAATAAATATATAGAAGAGAAAGATATAAAATTTGTTGTTATATACATACCTGCGCTGCACATTATTTCTGTTGAAGAAGCCATGAATTCAATCAGGGGGTTGTAAATGTTTAAATTACATATTATTTTACCTTAAACGTTGTATCCCGCATCTAGCAGGTTATACAAGAAGCCTAGTGCTAAGAAACTTTGCTCCCTATTTTCTTCCAAATTCTGGAGGCAATGCGTGTTGAGTGACGGAACTCAACGCCACGCTTTGCCTCAACATCAGAGCAAAGCAATAAAAATATTAAAAATTTCATTTTCTCAAGTGAGAATCTAAACCACAACCTGTCGCGTTTACAGTCAGACACTTGTGCCCCTGCACCACGATCATCTTCACTATTGGTAAAAACTATGTTAAAATTAGTTCTCTTAACTATGTGAACAAAACATTTATTAAATTTCTTACAGCTGCACCCAAAAAGCATCAGATGATCATTTGCGAGAGTCAGCCGGTTGAACTACCACCAGATGTCGTTAGAGGTAAATAAGATGTTTTTTTTTATATTATATTTCTAATTTCTTCTCCTATTTTTGAATATAATTCATTTTCACATTTTTAAAATTTGCTAAAATAACTTTTTATAAAATATATAGTTATTCTAGTTTTTATATATTTTTAAAATAAATAAATCAGCTTCTTGTATCCCGCACACAGCAGGGTAGGCAGAGAGAATCTAGTGTTAAGACACTCCGTTCCCCACTTCCCACCGAATTCTGGTGGCATTGCGTGTTGAGTGACGGAACTGAACGCTGCACTTTTGCCTCGACACCAGAACGAAGAAGTGAATTTAAATAAATAAATTAAAATATAAATAAATAAATAAGATGAAATATTCATTTCCTCGAGTGGGGATCGAACCCAATTCTTTTTATTTGTCTACGATTTATTTTGCCGAAGACATGTAAAGATAATAAAAAATCAATTTATTATATTAATATTACTTAAGAATATAATTATTACAGCATCCGACAAACCAGATTTAGGTCTCGAAGAGTTAGCCTCTCTAGACGTCAAGTCTAGGTTCGAAGTGTTCGAGCGCAAGGCTAAAGGGGAAGATGAACCTGTTACCCTCGAACCGAGAGTGCCTAGAGAGAAGAGTACTGCGTTACTGTCGAAGTTGGCCAAGTAAGTATAATATATTATATATTTTTATTAATATTATATATATTTGACATTTTTAAAGTGTTATCCTATAATTAGGAAAGAAAAATATTTATTCAAAAACATATTAAAATTTGAACGTAGCGTGGTTTGAAACTGATTTTCTTGGAAACCGTCCGCGCTCTGACCACTTCTACACCATGGCGTCTTAAAGAGTTTTGGTGCGATTTTTTAATATTTTTTAAAAAAGAAAAAATTACATACATTAAATCTTTATTTTTTGCTGAAATATCATATACATTGTAATTATCGTATATTTATCAACATTATAAAACAGTTTTAAAAAAAAATCATCTAAGCAAGAAAAAGAAACGAAGCGTTTGCAATAATTACTGACTTAAAAAAAATCTAAATCCTACAAAATTACCAAATTAATAACATTTTGGCCCAAATCCAACATATAAAATGTCAAAATCTCTCCTCTCTATATATTATATGTATGCGTATAGTGTCGTAACAAAGTGTTTCGTCTAATGTTTTGCGTCATCAACTATTTTTAAATGCACATGTGGATAGAAGTGTGTGGTTTTTTTCACAATTTCAAAGTTAATTATACATTGCTTAGTTTAGGAATTGAAATGAAAATAGTTTTTTTTCCGGAATGATTTGTTATTTGATCGAGATTTTTCCAACTTCACACGGTGTAGATTATAAATCTTAATTAAAGTTTTTTAATGTTTAAAATATGTATGTTTACTCGACGGAAAATGAGAAACGGAATGGGAACGGAGTATCTTAACACTAGTTTCCGAGATGACCTTTTCCTACATTTTTTTTTATTTTTTCTTAAATTTATACATATCTATCGTGAGCTCTTTTTTTCTGGCAATAAATATTTCTTTTTATTTTTTATGAAATAACTCTACCTAAGTTGTATATATAATACGAAAATGAGACTGTATGTCATCTATAGGGTTTTTAATTGTAGACAAAATAAATAAAAAAACTTTGTTATGAGGGCAGTCGTGGCGCAGCGGCACGAGGTGTGACTGTAAAACCGACTGGTTGTGGGTTTTATCCCCACTCGAGGAGATGAAATATTTACTTAAATTTATATTTTCATTTCTTCGCTCTGGTGTCGAGGCAAAGCGCGGCGTTGAGTTCTGCCACTCAACACGCAATGATTCTAATCTCCAGAATTCGGCAGAAAGTGGGGAACTGTGCGCGGGATACAGCGTGAAGCAGATTTTTTTTTTTAACTATTTTATCAAAAACGGCAATGTATCGATCATAATAACGTAGCATCGAATAAAATTTGAGAAGAGCATTTCCTTTGATAACTACACGCTAGATTTTTAACCTTGTGTTATACCATTTTAAACTTTATTCCCATAATATTAAGATTGTAGTCAATTTAACTAAAATAGTTAAAGATGTCGGCTTAAAAAAGAAAGCATATCAGTCTTTTACAAGCCGGGCAGTGTTTCAGTGTGGAACATTTGTGTTACTTTGTACAGTGAAAGTGTAAAAAAATGTATGTAATATTTTAATATATTAAAGAAAATATTGTTTCTTTATTTAATGTGTTTGGACATTTTCAAATATTGTATTAGTTATACATTTTAAATTATGTGTTTAGTATTTTGCGTTTTAGACCAGGGATGTTACGGAAGTAACATTTCGGATATTCATGCGGATGTATGAAGATATAAGAAGAATACTATATGAGGCCAGTAGCGCAAAGGACACAAGCGTGACTTTAAACGCGACTGGTTGTGAGTTCGATTCCCACTCGATGAAATGAAATATTTTATATTCTCATATCTTTGCTTTAGAAGGTGACACAGTAGGCATCTGCCTACCCTGCTCACATGATATAGCGTCAAGCGTGAAAAAATATATATCGGTTTCGATTTCAGTTACAGATATATTTTTTTATTATTGTATATTTTTAGTATTTTTTGCAGACAATAGGTTTTTGTCTGCAAAAATAATCTGTTATTGATTGTAATATTTTACATTAAAACAAGTACATATTTCCGGATAATATTAATATTACGAATAATATTAATATCTGTATATAAAAAAACGCCTATAATTTGTCAATAGGTTCAAGGCGAAGGGCATGGATATCGGCGTGTCGGACGAATATTTGAACGGAGTACCCGTAGAGCACAGCTCCAGCGAACAAGAAGAAGAAGAAGGTAAGAAAATGCAAAATTTTTAAATATACTGAGTATGGGTTCGAATTCAAGTAAGGAAAACTAAATATTCTAAAAGTATTTTCAAGAAATATATTATTTAGGTGGAAAATCGAAATCTAAATTATTCAGTATTAAAGTCATAATATATATACTACCATTTGCGAGTCAATTCTTTTTTTATATATATGGCTATAATTTCTTTTGCGTGAACAATGTGCAAAAATTTAAAAACCTATCATCAAGGCGGCCTCGGTTCATCGGCCGTACTGAGTACGAGTACCTCCATTTGATTGTTGTTTAAATTGTTTTTCAACTTATAAAAAAAAGTAACAAATATATAAAATTCGTCCGTTTAGACGAGGATTCGGTACTAAAATTATACGACTTATATTATCATCACTCCTGGCTTGAAGAAGCGTTCGTCCGTCTGTTCTGAACTTCTGATCCTCTCCCAAAATATGAATATCTATACTAATATAATAAAGCGGAAGAGTTTGTTTGTTTAAACGCTAAGATCTCTGGATCTACTGTTCCGATTTACTACAAAACAATTAAAAATGAAAAGGTGATATATCATCGATTTTTATTTCACATGTATATTGAAACTTACGAGCGAAAGTTATTTCTTCATCAAGAAAATTTAATGAAGATAATCTTTGGCTTTTATTGCTATAAAATTGTAAATTGCACGTATACTTTTCCAGAAAATGTATAATTAAAATAATTCAACTTCCCGCCGATAATGTCCTATCATACAGCCACGTAGTGTTCACGGTTGAATGTATCAATCTGTTGGCAAATGCAACATAGTAAAAGTATTATAGGTGGAATGCGGGCGAAGCCGCGAGTGGGCCGCTAGTGTATAGTAAAAATAATAATGTGTTATTTTTTTCAAAATTCATGAATATTTCCTCGCCAGACGAGGACTCGGTGCTGCGGTCGTCGTACGCGCACAACGCGGCGCGCGAGCAGCCCGCGCTGTGCGACATGAGCGAGCTGGTGGGGCGCTTCGAGAACGCGCGCTGCAACGCCGACCGCCACAGCCAGAGGAAGCTGGAGATACAGAATATAAGGAGCCGCTTGTTTTTGGTGGGGACTTTGAAACAAGCGTTTAAATGTAAACACAGACGGTAGTGGGTTCAATTCCCACTCAGAATAATGAAGTATTTAATATTTCGATTTTCTTACTCAGCCAAACGGCGTTGAATTTCACTACTTAAAAATGGGTAATTGAGCGTTTTAACTCTAGGTTCTCTTTACAGCGTGAAGAAAAAAAATTAAATATTTTTTATTTTTTTATTACATATGGTAGGTACGTTATTGATAAACAATTATTCAATAATTTGAAATTGCAATTGTGGCGTATACTGCGATACCTAACTGTAAACACAATAATTTAAAAAAAAATAGTCTAGTAAATCAAAGCGTGGGTGGCAAGACTATTTTTTGCTTTTCTTTTAGCTTTACGAGTTTAGAGTTAAAACACTCCATCTTCCATTCAGATAATTTTATTTTTCACTTTCCGCTGATTTATCGAGACATTCCGTGTTTAGTGGTGCAATTTAACGCCGCGCTGGTGGCTGGTGGTAAGATAAATAGATTCGCCAAGTAAATGAATGTCTTAATGGGAAGTAGGGAACGCACTGGAAATTAATTAGGCCAAAAAATAGTCAATGCTAAAATAATATATAATTTGATCTACAATTTTGTATTATCCTTAACTTGAGTTTTTTTTTGTTCAGGGGAAACAAGCTAAAATCAAAGAAATGTATGAACAGTCAGTCATGCAATGCGAACAGGGTAAGTTTTCGTAATTCTCTTGTTTAAAAGTTAAATTCAGAATTTTAATAGGCCCATATACTTATTAACAAAAGTTAAAGATATTTACAATATTTTTTTTTACTTTATAACTATAATTGATATTTGAATTATACTTCAATAAAGGAACCACTTCAGAAATAACAGAGATAATATTTATCTTAAAATAACCATAAAGACATTTGGGTAATTGCGAAAATTTGATATTTTCTTCTCATACTAATACGCTAAAGACCGTGCAAAGTGGAGTAGGTTAAGTAGGAAGGCAGACCCTGGCAAAAGCCGGGACTAAAGCCAGGAAGAAGAAGAAGACTAATAATAATTACCATCTCATACCAAACGCAGCAGTATTTCAAGTAGATCGACTTAGGTATCTTATGATACTTTAGTGTACGAGTATCTACTTAGTGAATGTTGCCAAAGCAAGATATACTAAAAATAGATAAAACTAAATATTTCATTTTCTCGAGTGGGGATCGAACCCACAACTAGCTGCGTTTCAGTCACAATTTGTGCTTCTGCGCCACGACTGGCACCTAAAGGAAATGAGAATATTAAATAATGTATTGCAGCCCCTGTTGATTTGAGGCGTGACGTAGAGGCACAAACTGTAACTGTAAGAGCGAAATTGTGAAATTCTTCGCTAGAGCGAAGCTCAATTAGAATTGAGTTCCGCCACTCAGCTCTCTGTGCCTCCAGAATTTGATGGAAAAAGAGGAACAGAGTGTCTTAACCCAGGTTCCCTTTGCTTGCCTTGCTGTGGAATACAGATCTCACACATGTGACGTTAAAAAAAAGTTTTTCCCGACGGGGAATCGTACCCACAACAGTTGCGTTTTTAATGAAACGTTTGTGTCACTTTGACACGACGGACTTACTTTATACCTACTTAATTATTTCTAGGTGTAACATCAGCAGACAAAATAGCTAAGGAACTAGAGTTAGATGCGGAAAAATCTCGCGCCATCAAACAACGCTTCGAAAACGGGGAGATTTTTAACGATGAGAACCAACCGCCGAAGAACAGGGAGCTGGACGACCCGACGCTTTTTAACGAAGGTTTGTAATATAAAGTATATATTTTTACTTATTTCAGGCAAATTAATAAAATTTAGAAAGGACTTAAAATATTATTCAAAAATATTGAAAGAATCTTTTCATATATATCTAATTTTCAAATTCAGTTTTTTTTTATACAAAATCTTATTAATTCCACAGGTATAGCCAAAAAGTCTAGATCGATCTTTCTAGAACTAGACGCGAACGCCAAACATATGGCACCATTGTCCCCGCCGGCGCAGGAACCTCCCAAACGCAAGGAAATTGTAAGTTTTTTGATTAATTAAAAGATTATTCTCTTCATAAATAATCTCATACAAAAAATATTTGAAAACGGTAAAATTTAGACTTAACGGAATGCGACTGTACATTCACATCGTCTGACATAATTTTATTATGTTACGTTTTCATTCTTATTTTATTTGCTAACGTTACTACTTAAACAAAGGAATGTTTTTTTTTCTTTAATTTTGAGATTGTGAAAAAGTCCATTTACTTCATTCTCTCATTTAATTAATTATTCTAAAGTAACTGCACGTTACGTGACGGATCCCTAATTACTTTGTATATGTAAGTAGAAGAAAATAACAAAAACGTTTTTTTTAAATATACTAAATATTTTTCAAACTTTCTAAATTGACACAAATTAAATAAGAACAATGTCTGTATAGAGGGTGCATGTGTCAGCACCACTTTAAATGAAACCACACTTTTAACTACTCTATAAAAGCCTAATACAATTTTTTTTCCCAAAAATTAAAAAGTGATTTTTTGAAACCAAATTAAATAATAAAATTATTGTTGTAATATAAAACGCCATTTGTCAATAACGGCGCACTCTCTCTGTAATTCTCAACCTTTTCTTAATTAAGGACCATTTTTATATCATTTCTGGTAGCAGGGACCACTATACATGTGTATATAAAAAAAATTAACTGTGATAATCAAACAAAAACTTCGCCTCACCATCCCCAGTCATAAAATTTAAATCGTTCGCGGACCATATTTAGGCTTGCGGACCACTTGTTGGGAACCAATGTTCTAAGTCAACACAATCAAAAGACGCGAGGCATTTCATACAAAATTAGAACATGCGCCCTCAAATTTAAATTAGTTTATTCTGAATATTAGTCCGACTCGCACTTGACCGATTTCCTAATTTTTACGTCCCGGCTAAGATAATCATAATAACGGGGAAATAACCATGTAACAATTTTGTCATTATAGAAAACATTGTTTTTTCCAGCCATTCGTTCCAAAAGACGTGGTCCGTGCTGCTGACAAGTTGGAGGACGTCAAGATAGAGACAGCAGATATCTCCGATCGTTTTAAATTCTTCGAGACGTACAAACCTGAGACCAAAAGAAAGGAATTTCGTATGACGCCGCCCAGACAACCGCAGGTTTGGTTTTATTTTTTTATACCTTCTTAGTTTTTATAGAAAATATTTATGTTAATGTTCAATATTGAAGGAAAGTTATGTGGGTATATACCGATATTTATACGTTTTCTAAAAATGACTGAAAGTACTCAAGGATGTACCGATACTGGATCACAGGCACATACGGTTAAAATATGATAAACGGAATAAATAGGCTTACTGGGAAAAACTCTTTTTATGTATCAAACATAAGAAGAGTTTTTATATATTTATGCTTTGAAAGCCCTAACACATCCGTAATTATTTTATATATTTTTATTTAAGTACATGATAACTTTTACTTTCAATTTATAACGTCATTATACAGGGTGAAAGTGTAAGCACCACTTTAAATGAAACCACAGTTTTAACTACTCTATAAAAGCCTAATATAAATCAGAAAAAAAAATCTCAAAAATGAAAAAGTTATTTTTTTCAAACAAAATAAATAATAAAATTGTCGTTTTAAAATAAAACGACATTTGTAATGATGACGCACGCACACATAAACCCATCAAAGGGCTACCGCCGCACACGAAATCGAGTTGTATGTATTGGCGATAAAGTTCAAAGTTGTTTAATCTTTAGTAGTATTTTTGTAGTTGTAAGTGTTTATGTATTGGGATCTATATAATGTAATCTGTAATCGCGTCACACGAAATACAGGTATGGATAAAAATCGTGAAATGAAAAAAAAATTCTATGTTCAAACTATTGAGGCATCTTGATTAATTTCTTTAGGTATAGGTTTGAAATATTTTACACTATATGCTGTTTCCGTAAAAGGAGCGCTGCCTCTTTCATCCTGTATAATTTATCTTTCGCTTGTCGCGAGATTTACTTGGTAGATGAAAGGAAACTTAAGTTAATAACTTAGTCTGAAACTAAATAAATATGAGTTTTTAAATCTCGCGACAAATTATTGAATCGTATAATTTTGTTTTTAAAAGGGTTTTTTTAACTTTATGTAGACTTATAAAATTTAATGAGTTCACAGTCTGTACATTTAAGAATTTTCAGAAATAAATGATACTGTCTATATAATATATTTGTATTCCGTGCAGAGAGCCAAGTCCCCGTCGCCGGAGCTGTACCACGAGCCGTCGGTGGCGCGCGCGGGCGGAGAGGGCGACGCGGGGCTCGCCGCGCAGCGCCACACCGCCTCGCGCATGATCAACGTGTTCCGCCAGATGGAGGAGAGCCGGAGAGAGGAGCCACAGGGTGGGGATTACGTTTACATTTTATTTTTAGGGTTCCGTACCCACCTACCTAATTTTCAAGATATTACATGTTGAGTCGCAGAATTTTACGCCACGCTGTCTTTCGACTGACTAAAGAGAATATTTTTTCCACAAGTTAAGATCGAACTTACAACCACCGCGTTCACAGCCAGCCGCTATTTCTCGATAACTTCTATTAACGTTTTAGTTCAAATAAAACTTATATACAGTAATACAATGACAAGTAATAATATAAATATTCGAATTGCATTTTAGGTCCAAAACCACTAAAAAGGTTCACTCCGCCGCCCGCAGATGAAATCAGACACTATTCATCATCAGAATACAGCGACACGGAGAGTGAGGAGTACGAAGAGAGAGAATCATTACTCGAGAGAGATGAGGCGTTGAAACAGGTGCGCGAGTTCGAGTCTGTAGTGACAAATGTCTATTATGTATGACAATGAAATGTCGGAGAACTCTGTGGATAGTGGAGAACAGAGTGTCTTAACACTAGGTTCCCTCTGCTTACCCTGCTGTATGCGGAATACAACGTGAAACTGATTTCATTTATTTGATTTTATGAAATATCAAAAATTTAAGTTGAAAATGTTATACAATAAGTTTTTATAGCCACACGCTGTATCCCGCACAAAATAAGGTAGGCAGAGGGAACCAGGGGGAGACCTTTCGATCTCCACTTTTCACAGAATTCTTGAGACATTGCGTGTGGCGTTACCGGAGCAAAGAAATTGAAAATATTAAATATTTAATTCTTCTTGTTCCGAGATATATAGTGTACTACATATGTATATATAACAACAGGCACAACAACTAGCCCGTACAAAGTCTTTCCGCGATCGCTTCGAGAACTGGTCGGAGGGGGAGAAGGGAAACGAGCGACACTCCACGCTGATAGAGACCAGGGAGTTTAGAGACGCTAAAGAAGAAGATGGAGAGTCACAACTGGAGACTGCTAAAAGGTGATAATAGATGTTGATTCTTTTAGAATTTGCATTGCTGTCTACAGATAACTTCAAAGCGGCCACGACTCGTCGACCGTACTATATGTTTTTACGGAGACAAAATTTATATAAATGCCCATTTGATAGTCGCGAACAGCATACGAAAGAATTTTTTTTCTCTAATAAAAATTATAAGTTTTTATTTGATATAAGATATTTTTTTTTATTGTTAATGTATAATTCGAAACTAAGAATAACTTCCTAAGTTTCCAGTAATATAAATAAATCGGTAATAAAAAAAGAAGCCATAAGGGCTCAGCAGTTAACGCTTAAGCGAATGACAAGAGATGCGAATTTAAGTACTGCTACATTCGAATTTTTATACGTTTTCTAGAAATATTTTTCTGTTGTTAATGTCAAATAAAACTTTAAAAAACCTTCACGGTAAGTTGTATTTTGTTAAATAAAAACTATACATCTAATAATTATTTATTCTCATATTTTTTTAGTTTACGCGAGAAATTCGAGAACATGAAAGTGCAAACGACGACCGTCACAAAGACGTTCGCGACTAAAGTTAATAGATTCGTGGTGAGTATAGAGAATTTATAAACGGCGTTGAGGTCCGCCAATCAATATGCAATGTCTCGAAAACTGGACGGAGTATTTTAACATTAGGTTCCCTCTACCTACCCTGCTATGTCCGGGATACAATGTAAATCTTTTAAAAAAATAAGGTGGTGTAGTATGAAATAGCCTGACCGGAAAGACAATGGTTGTAACCATTTCTAATAAAGGAAGTTAAAAATTTATAATTATTTGTTTAACTGCTTTGGCAAATCTAAGCATGGTTTTCGGTTAGGCCGCTTAATGTTTGGAAATGGGTCTTTAAATGGAGAATGGAATGTCTTAACTCTAAAATCCGTAGTGAGGCGTTGAGTTCTCTTAACCATTACGTAAATTATTTTAAATGTAAATATACTATATTGATATATTCTTTTCAAATTAATGCAAATATATGAAGCAAATTTAAAATTATTGAAATTTCTTTTTTTAATTCACTTTAATAACATAATATTTAAAATTTTCTTTTACTTTTTTATTTTACTTTATTAACACATGATTTTAATTTTCCAGTGACCATCTAGTGGTAGGTCGAAACCGCCTCAAAATTACCAAAGGATTATTTAAACGTCATTCATTAAGAACAC
>DWQW01010040.1:0-12469 GCA_018249695.1 Heliconius erato demophoon | reverse complement strand
ACAGCTTTTACGTGTCCAGTTGTGCAGTTATGTTGACTATTTACCTGCTTTGGTTACTATTAATAAACTTGATACAATCTTGTTCTAAGCCTAGTTTGCTTGATAGTATTTGATACAGTGAACTTAAAGAAAAGTTATAAAGTTTATTGAAAAGAAGTCAGTTTTGTTATCTAAATTTTTTTAGATTCACGCTATACCTCGAATAAAGCAGAATACGTGCCTAAAAGCCAAGTGATTCTATTCTGACGTTCTTCCGAGTAGGATTTAAATTCCGAACCGCCACGTGTATTGTCTAAGTAGGCACGTCCACATTTCATCACAATGCCTTAGTTGAGTTAATGTTAAGCTATAAATACAAAAATCTACAGTTCATTTCTTAGCAATAAAATACTTAGATAAAAAATCTTACATACCAAGATAACTCACAACATCACACATTAAGTATATATCGTGAAAACATCACAAACGTAAAACATCGATCGATCAACACAATAAAAATCACAATTTATCAATCAGAGTACAAAAAACGATACCTGCGCAGGAGTTGAAGGGAATCCATCAAAACCGTTCGAAGAAAAAAATATCGACCAATAGGGGACGGCTTTCGAATAATTGTTCGTTCGTCGACCAATCGCGTGAGGTTTAAGCCTTTCAATGATTAATATACTTACCGTCGCCGGCTGAATGATTTGTAAGTACGCATTCGTATTGCATCGCGTGTCCATTCGACGGTTAAGTAAGCGTACGTATAATATGTATTAACATATTATATATGCCTGTAAAAATATAATTTATTGCTCATCTCGTTTAGTATAATATTTCAATGTGTCGTGAGACAGACATGTTGTGGTTCTCATTTATATTTAAATACTAGTCACCGCCCGCAACGCTCATCGCCTTGTTTGTGGACTTTCAATTTTAGATGGAAATCCCTCGTTTTCCATTCATGTACGAGTGTCAGGAAAAAGTGTAGAACTTTTACTAAACTACTTACATGCCAAATTTTAAGTGTTTCTAAGTTTAAAGGTTGTGTATATGACTTGTCAGTCACTCAGTAACAGTTCCAGTAGAAACTAGTGAGAAAATTACCTTTAGATTATATTTTTGTGTATGTGCTACATAAATAAAATAAAGATAGATTTAGTGAAATTAAGTTAACTAACATCTGTCTTTTAAATATTTTTTCATATACATTGAATCCGCGTGGCTTAATCTGAGCTTTGCATTTGTGTAAGTGATTATAAAAGTAAGGCTAGAAAAAAACATTTAAAAGTAAAATTGACTATTGGAATTCAATAAAAAATATTTCAACTTTAAACAATTCAATTCTTTTACCCCGGATTTTACTCTCGTTTGAGTTAATAATGAATCATTCCGTTTGTCATCAAAGTTTTTGATGTAACATTTTACACCTACATACATATGTGTACACTCACACAATTACAAAGCTTAGCTTAGATCTTGCAAATACTCAGTACAACCCAACAAAAGTGGGCACTTTTGGTTGAATTTTCAGTACATTTCGGATTTTAATTGATTAAATTTGTTTTATTTTATCTTATAATATTTTTTTTACTTTTATTGCGTTATAGGGAAACAGAGAGACTTAACACCAAGTTCTAACCTACCATGCTGAGCATGAAACTGCAAAAAAAATTATAACATTAAAACTTAAAATTGCACAATACACCTACAGCATTATAGAAAAAACACAAAAAACCACCTCGACTAAAAGTTTTCGATCAAGATGTGGGTTACCGTCGCCCGTCGCTTGCGCATGACAGATTTACGGCGGGGACGGCGGGGACGCGCCGGCGCAACGCTCATTACGCTGCGATTGCGTGCGCGATTAGATAATTAACGCTTTTGTCTTCTTTCGTGTGTGATTCGGTATGGATATGTCTGTCTGTTGCTGTTTTGTTCTTTTGGGTGATTAATGGTTGCTAGTTTGTGGGGTGGTGTGGATGTTGTGGGTTCGATTTCAGGTTTAAATTTTTAAACTCGTGTACAATTTTTTTCATAAAGAGTTTAGCCTTTAATTGAAATGTGTATTAATTGCGATGATTAAATTATAAGCATTATTTCTGTTTAGTAGGGTAACCATTTTTTGACATAAAAAAAATAATTTGTGGAGTTCCACTACTCAACACGAAATGACTAGAAAATTAGCTGGAAAGTGGCGAACGGTGTCTTAACACTGGCTACCCTGTTTATTTATAGTTACATTCCAATAACATATACTTGTAATAATATTTTTTTATATGCTAGATACATTTATGTTTTTATTTATATTTTTTTTTCTTATACAGTAGTATAAGGGTCCTACCCACACCTGTAGGTCACATGGTAATTTAACGTCAAAATGCAGATTAACGATTAGATTAAATATATATTTATTTATATTTATTTTTCACGACACGCAGAAGGTTTTTCACACCTGCCTTTTTATAAGCCCATATGGAAGTTTTGTAATTAAAAGTGTTTCGCTTGTCTCAATAAATGAGTTTGTAATATTGGCTAGTTTAATGCAAGCTGCCATAATGGAATTAATAAGGTGTCAAAATAAAAATACATTTAATTTGAAGTAACTTTTGTTGTATGTAATATGATACGGTAAAATGATTTAGAGTTAAGATGCAGTTATGATGTTATTAGATAATTTTTTTCTATTTTCACGCTTTGGTTAGGCAGAGCACTACGTTGAGTTCTGCCACCCAATGTCTCGAAAGGTGGGTAACGGAGTGTCTTAACTCTAGATTCCTAATGTTTATTTTATTATAGGCGGAATACAGCGTGATGCTCAAAAAGGATGTACTTTTTTTTAGCTTCATGCTGTATTCCGCACACAGCAGGGTAGGCAACCTAGTGTTAAGACACTCCGTACCCCACTTTCCGTCAATTTCTGGAGGCATTGCGTGTTGAAGGGTAGAACTCAACGCCGCGCTTTGCCCTCGACACCAGAGCGAAGAAATGAAAATATAAATGTAAATAAATATTTCATCTCCTCGAGTGGGGATCGAACCCACAACCAGTCGATTTACAGGCACACTTTGTTCCCCTGTGCCACGTCTGGCCTCAAGGATATTTTCACACAAAAGCATATCAAGGATATACTTATGTGTAAAAATTTAAGTTTCATTTTCTTTGATTATTCTCTACGGATATTAACATGAATAACAAAACAATAACACTTTATATTTTATAACTAAGCGTCAATTTTACAAACATCAATGCATTTTCTATTATATTATAGCCATTCTAAATATAATCTATTTGAAAATATTATTAGAATATAAATAAGGTTCTTCATTTCCTCGCTTTGGTAACGAGGCAAAGCGCGGCGTTGAGTTCCGTAACTGTGTTCGTAGCCGTAAGGCAGTGTCATAACACTAGGTCTCCAGATTCCCTCTGCTTACCGTGTTATGTGCGGGATAGAGATTTTTTGCAACGTAAACTATTAGTTACTGAGTTTAAAGCGGACAACCAAGCAAACAATTCAGCTGCTAATAACTTTAAACTGTGACTGTTCTACGTGAGCTTTCTAAATACAATCTATTTGATAACTTTATTAGACTAAGCTCATTACTTATATTACTTTACTTTATATTGCACGTTGAGATATAGCAGATCTCTACGATAAGTGAATGATGTCATGGCAACCATAAACTAACATATTCTATAATCATAAAGTAAATGAGATAATATATTTAATAATTTACTATTTACTTAACTTCCGGCATCGTGTGTCATATCTGTGGCTTGTGATAATATCATATTATGTCACTTTGTTGTCACGCTGTATTTTACGTATAGTAGAGTAGGTAGAGTGAACTTAGTGTTAAGACACTCCGGTAGCCATGCAACACCTAGTTTTGAAATATTGTGTATTGAATAGTGGAATTTGATGTTGTTTTTTTTCTTTATGTTACCAGAGCGAGGAAATGAAAATATTTGATTTCCCCAAGATGAAATCGAACCAACAACCGTCGCGTTCATAGACACATCCTTGTACCCCTGCGCCGTGATGACGTCAAAAAATTAAATGTAGAAAAACTGACATGTATATTATTTATATTTACAATAAAAATTAAATAATTTCAATAGGAAATGGGTGGAATAAAATGAATCTAACTTACAATTATCCCGTCAAATGCTTGCTCACTGAGCTATGACGGTCCAATGTTATTTAGTTATTGAGCCTTTTTATGAGCAGGTGTTGAGATCGGCATTTTCAAAACAAAAAAAACACCAAGTAACCACATTAAATCTGGAAGCCTTATAAATTTGCAATGTTCATAAAAAATATAGCGACTACAAATATAGCAAATCCACAACCATCGTGAACACGACGGTTGTGGATTCGATTCTCTTTCGAGGAAATTATATATTTAATATTTTTATTTTCTCCCTCTAGAAAACCTCGAGCGAAGCGAAGCGCGGTCGAGGTTCTGAGTTCAGCCACTCAATACGCAATGCCTCCAAAATTTGGCGAGAACGGAAGTGTCTTATTGAGAACATAGGGTCTTAACACTACGTTCCCAGATTATTATTGTACCAAGTTACTTTCAGGATGCAGCGTGAAGCTATAAAAAATAAGTTCAAACATTAATAGGATATTATAATAATAAGATATAGGTGATACGATGTCTGGCAGAGCTAAACGTCGCGCATCGTTATAACAGATTTTTAAGTACATTTACTATGAGCCCGTTGTAACAAAGTGGAACAGCGTTTGCTTTGCTTGTAACATATGTGAATGATATGCTTCAGCTTCAGCTTCAAAGAATGGAGTGTCTTAACAGTAACTTTCCTCTGTCTTACAACTAAATGTCGAAATAGAACCCATAACTATCGTTAGTTCAGTCACTCACTGTACCACAAAGCCTACAATGTTCATACATAAAGATATCTCACCAATAAACTAGTCAATAATCTCATTAAAATCCTAATCAGACGACCGTTTCTCATCCACACTCGTCCTCCCATACAGCTACAGCGTCCATTAAATATTTGATTTACAGCGGAATATGAAATTAACCATCATGTTTTAAATTACAAATATCATCCGTATAATATATTAGGTAATGTCCGCGTGAGATTTATAGCGTGGTCACTCGCGTCTATTAGTGTTTGTTTGGTTCTGTATTCAATTGTTGCTTGTTTTTGATTTTTGTTGGATACTTTTTGAGAGAAAAGCCAGAGAATCTAGCGTTAAGACACTCCGTTCTTCACTTTATTTAAAAGCGACAGCATTTTTATGGCTTAGCTAGTTATGGCGTCGTAATTGATTTTTTTTCATTTCACGATGTATCCTGTATACACTCCTCCGATTCCCAATTTCCGTATCTTTTTTGATAAATTGCTTTTTTAAGTCGTGAAACTTAAAAATGCGGTTTTTTGTCATCAAAGCGAAAAAATGAAAATAATTCATTCCCCCGAGTGAAAATAGAACTGGAAGGCGTGGAAGGCGCTTACATCCATAAATAACCTCAAAAAATAGAAGATCATAATAAAGGAATAGATATGTACTCGTTTCACTTGATCTTGGGTCCGATGTTAGAAACAGGCTATTCATTTAATGGATATTGTTTATATGGAAATTAAAACATTTAAACAACACGTTTACTTCGTCTGAGCCCATCATCTAGGTTGTTACCGAATCAAAACGATCGTTAGCACTATGAAAGGAGTTAACGGGAATGTCCCACAAACTGTAATATTATGCATACCCTACAGGAATAACAACATTATGACTAAATACTGTGATTTTGTAGTGGAATAATTTTAATAGTGGTGTCAATATGGGGTTACATATGCTTTTTTATGTTTTTGCGGTTGTTTTAGAAATTTGAGAAAAGTTGAGAAACTATTAATATAGTACCTGCTAGAATGTGATTTTTTTTACGTAATTTTATCTCAACTGACACGTTCGGAATGCACTAATCAAAGAAAAGAACTAAGTAATTTGAAGAACTTTTTCTTGAAACCTCGACAGGACATTGTCTTAAGACATTTTGCTCCATCACACTTTCCCCCTAAATTTTCGAAAGATTCGTATTGGATAGTGAACCCAATGCGGTGCTGTATCTTTTTCAAGAGCAAGCATAATCATCTTCTCTTCCTATTTTTCAAGTAAACTTTAATAGTACAACGTAACGTAACTTTAAAAGTACAATGAATTAAATATTTAATAGATATTAATAGAATAAATAACTAAAAAAATATATTTTTTTAATAGTATACATTAATAAAACAAATTTAACAAGCACAAGTTAGATTTGTTTACTAGTAGGCAACCCAAGCATTCATCAGCCATCTATCTTCCAATTCCATCTTCAGCCCAGTTCGGTGGTTCCATTATGTTGAATTTTCATCTAATCTACATACAATTACCAAGGTTTATAATGATGCAACAATTAGAAGTGCGTGTAATTCGCGTCCTTAATTTTTTTACATACATAGGTCTAGAGGCCAGTCGTGGCGCAGCGACACGAAGTGTGACTGTAAAACCGCCTGGTTGTGGGTTCGATCCCCACTCGAGGAGATGAAATATATACTTAAATTTATATTTCCATTTCTTCGCTCTGGTGTCGAGGTTAAGCGCGGCGTTGTGATCTGCCACTCAACTCGCAATGCCTCCAGAATTCGGCAGAAAGTGGGGAACGAAGTGTGTGCGGGATACAGCGTGAAGCTGATTTAATTTTTTTTTACATACATAGGTAGTTACAATACAGTTCGATCTAAAACAAAATCATTTTTCCATTGCACTTTTTGCCACTGAACCCAAAAACCTCAAAAAAAAATAATCTAAACAAACGTATCACAAAACATATGAATAATATTGATTTGCATCAGATGAGGTCATCTTTATTAATTCAGTATATTTCATTGATAATATATCATTTTTATGGTCACTATAAATACACTGTCACTGAGTGATGTATTGCCAATAATTTAAATAGTTATGTAGTTATATGATTCTTCTGTAAATGTTTTGGTTAATTATTATTTAATGTATTATATAAGTTTTTGTCGTCGTGGCATAGGGACAAGCGAGAGTCTGTAAACGCGACGGTTGCGAGTTCGATTCCCACTTGAGGGAATAAAGTATTTAATATTTTAAGTCACAGTCAATGACAATTCTTTATTGTTTGAAAGTCAAATAATTAACATGTCCTCGATATGGTCACGAGTTGTTGACTTTGACATCCGACACTCAGCACCCACAGACAGGCTTTTCATTAGGTTCCCTGGTTCCCCTTGCCTACCCTGTAACGTGTGAGATTTCAGAGTATAATAATTATCCCTATGTAAGTCATAGGGAAAATTATTTTAATATTATTCATCACCCCCTTAGTTGGAATCGAATCCACAATTATATTATTCTTGTCTATTGTTCTTGTAAAGGTATAAATGTAAGATATTTTTAATATATTCTACACACGCAAATATAATCGGCCAGTTTTAAATTTATTACCTATATGTTTTAAAATAAAATAATAAAATATATTAATTATGTTTGTTCAAGCTTTTTAATTCAGCATAGTTAATTAGAATATTCTCATATCGATACATTTGTGTGTGGTCGTATAATTAAAATAATACTTTTATGACACAATTAGCACGAGAGACAGTGGGGGATCTCTTTTAACCTTCTAGAATCTAGACAGTATCGATAGATAAGAGGGTCATGTAAAAAGCATAAGGGATCCCCGGAAGTACGTGTATGAAGAGATTTTAACAAAAGCTTTTGAGTTAAATTCCTTCAAACAGCGTTTCTAGTCATTCTTTACGATATTAGTGTTAAGACACTTTCTTTTTACCCTTTCTGGCCGAAATCAAGAATTTGTATGTTAAGAGAAACTTAACGCTGCACTTGTTTTTATTATTATTGGGGATCGAACCTATAACCATTGCGTTAACAATTACATTTTAACTTTTTTATAGCTTCACTAACGTACATAAACGTAAGACATACCGTTCTTATTAAGACACTACCGTTAACGTTTAGGTGGAAAGTCCACCGAATTCCTGACGCATTGCGTATTGAGAGGTGGAAGAGTAGACAGAGCGATAAAATGAAAATATTAAATATACCATTCCCTTGAGTAGGTATCAAACTCACAACCGTCGCGCTAACAGTCACACGCGTCTGCCACTGCACCACAACGTCCTCATCATAATTTTCATACATAAAATATTATAATTCCGTTCCACTTGAGACACGAGTCCCATAAAATCTCCCATAAATATATACTAGGTAGTAGGTAGTGGATACGATTTTATCAATCCGGCCAGTGTATGAACGTGACCATTTCGATGTTAATTTTATGTCCGTCCATCGGGACTCGGGAGCCACAATAAACCGTTTCCCAATTGATTGATATCTTAATAGCATATTAGTTTGCTTAGAGTTTAACACATAAAACTTTATTCTTTGATATTGGAAGACAATCATATATTTTATACTATTTAATTATTTAATACATTCGTTTCTTGTGTCGAGGCAAAGCGCAGCGTTGAGTTCCACCACTCAACACGTAATGCCTCCAGAATTCGGTGTAAAGTGGGGAGCGGAGTGTATTAATACTAGGCTTCCTCTGTTAACCCTGCTAACTGCGGGATATAGCGTGAAGCCGCTAAATTTTCGAGGCAATGCCCGTCGAATGGCGGATCTCAACGCCGAGGTAGCTCAGAGCGAGGATATTAAAATATAATAATTCATTTACATATTAGTAAACTTATTAGGTATACGTTGAGCTCTTGCACTCAACATACAATGTCTTCACACTAGTTTCTCCTTGCATACAATGCTATACAGGAAAAACATGAAGCTGATTAATTTTTATATAATCAATTATTAATTTAACCAAACGTGTCAATTAAGATTTTTAGTGAATAATTCCATTAATTACATGTTATTTAGTATGAAATCACAAGTTTAAGCCTCCTGGATTTCCTTTTATAGATTACACGGACAAAGTCGCATTGACAAGTGATTTTTTAATACTCGAAAATAAATGGATATTGACGTAACTTTAGCTGTCAGTTTAAATTTAAACTTTAAATCAAATATTAAAAAGTGAACACGGAAGTCGTTTCAAGGATTGTTTTGTGGAATAAATAGAAATATGCACATTCATGTGAGCATGTAGTGTATGTAGATGATGTTTTGTTGAATTTTACTATTAAAAGAGTCTATTAGAAAATGATCAAATTTGGTAATAATATTTTATAATTCTTAATAATAATAATAATAATAATAATCATTTATTTCAGATTTGCATCCATAAAAATTGTTAGTAACATTTTAAGCTTAAGAACTATTGTTAGTACGTGAACCTAAACAATAACAATCAGGTCGTGTGTAATTTTACCCACCGACCAATTAAAGGCAAGTCCCACCGGTCAACAAACACATTTAGCATTCCACAGGAGGAACCGCGGAGGCGAGCTAATGCGGAGGCGCACCGTTTTCTCATAATAATTAATATTCACAATATATTTAATATTCACAATATAATTTGGAGAACTAAAATTTTATGCATTAAAGTTTTTTCTCCAAATTATCGTTTATTTTCATTTCCTTGTTCTAATAGACAAAGCGCGATGTAGACTTCCATCACTCAACACGTATTGATTTAAAAGTTATTCAGAGCGTAGAGAACAGAGTGTCTTAACATTAAGTTTCCTCTGTATATCCTGGTGTAAGGGAAGAAGCGTGATGCCCATGTAGAAGTATACATTTCGGTATGTAAAATAAGTATTTTATAAAAGTAATGCAAAAATTGAATAGGTCAAAACCCTGTGGAAATTAAAATGGAAACAATGACCGCTGAATACGGCTATAAACTTTTGGATACGGCAATACTATCAATATCAACATTAATTAAGGGAAATTTCTATCAGTATGAAAATAATTCATTGCCCCGAATAGAAATCAAACCTGCAATCTTCGAGCTTACAGCCTCTTACACTCTGCTAAATTTTGGTCTTCCTCATACAAAATTTCATTTTAAAAACCATTCTGTTATAACTTCAAGTAATAGTATAATTGTACAGTTACCGCCTAAATTTCTTTCAGGGCGCCTTTCATTTTCATGGTACGTTCCATTTCCTTTTAGAATTGCTTCTTCTGCTACTAAGAAAATGATTTCGATTATTTAAAAGACTATAGATACAAAATTACAATCTATTACGGATACAAGAAAAAAACACTATTGGATCGATTTGTGTTATCATATTACGATGAATAAGTAATAAATACAATTTGGGAATGTGAATTTTTCTCAAAAATTATCGTTTGACAATGTCTTAAAAGCCTTGCACTAGCAATACCTAATGCTTATTTCTAATCAGATCAAAACACTTATTTTATTTTTTTAAACGCGAGTTCTCCACTTTGTTTGCAAAGATTATGAAAAATAAAATCGTCACTAAAAATATTTCCAGAAATCTATGGGCTCCTCTACGCTCACCATGGAATCTACGTACCAATTTTCTAAAAAAAAACAGTTTTCCATGCCCAATAGTGGTCCTTCATTTACTTAAAAAGCTAATGAAAAAATGTATGTACATAGGTATATAAGTAAACATTACACAGATTTAAATAATTATGTCCAAAATTCATATATCACAAATCGAAAAGTAAAATAATTTCAACAAAAAATAAATTTCTTTCAATATTATTAAAATATTTTTATTAAACTGGCGCGTCTACAATATTGCTAGCTCAACGGCGTTTATGGCAGTTTTCACTCAACGCGATTGGGCGTCTGTAACAAAAACCCGCACGTTTATAGTGCATTCCTTTGTTTCTACTATTACTATTGCTAACTATTGGATTTAAGGTATCGCTGTACTTAGATGGAATTGTTAGATGTGTATGTACGTAGTTGAAAGGTAGTTCTGGAATAGTTTTAAGGAATAATAGAAGGATTTGAAAAGTTTTGGTTATGTGATTTAATATGAAGGTTGTGGATTCAATTTCCTTAATTTTTTTCTCTGATTGCTAGATAAATAGCGGCGTAGATCTCCCCGCCTTGAGTCAAAAGATGGACGGATAGATGGAATTTCTTAACATTATGTTTCTCTTTGACTAATCTGCTCTGGGGGAAAAAGTCTCCTAATTATATAATGATGTCTGTATATATGAATGTGTCACCTTCTTTTTAAAATTGTCATGTTCAAATTGTTGGTTTAAGAACTGATGATAACGCTGACAACGCTATTGAGATGTAATTAGAACGTTTCGGCTCAAGACGACGAACGGAGTGATTTCTCACTAAATTCTCTTTAATTCTTGAATAAATAATAAAATTTTAATTTTATTCGAAATGCAACAAAGGCAAAAAAAAATTCTGTAAAAAATATTTGGTATTCATTTCAGCTCGATACAAGACAAAGAGGTGGATCTCACCACTAGTATTAACATTAGGATCACTCTACGTCGGATACGCATAGTGTATGAGTTGTATGCAGGAAATTAATGAAAAAGAAAACAATATAAACGAAATTACTTAAAAAATTGGTTCAAAAACCAATGGACGACTTAGCAGTTCTAGAAGATGCTGCTCCATTCCCTCCTATCATTAACTTAAAATTAACATAACCTATCATAACTGTATACTATACGCCTCTATTACAATTGTATAAGGTCGAAAACGCTTTAATTTACTTAGAAATGATACAACAATTTCACTATATTTCTAGCCCAACTTGATCGTATTATAATGGTATAAGGTTCTTTTTTGCTTGATAAAAATGTAAAATAGCTTTGTTTTGCCAGGGATGGCCTATAATGCGACAGTTAGTAAGCATGAGCCTCGAGACGGGTGGGGGTTGTAAAGAAATACGTACAAGTTGTTTTGAGTACCTGAAGTCGTTGACTTTAATAATATATATATTTTTATTTATTTTTATGTTGTAGGCATTGTGTTGGTTTTTTTAATGTTTTTTTTTATGTTATTGGTGATTTTGACTTGTACACCACCTCGGTTCTTCTCGCATAATAGACTAAGCAGAGGGAACCTAGTGCTCCGGTTCCCATTTTCTGCCCGATTTTGCATGGTAAAGTATCAATTTTTTAAAATTAAAACTTATTCTATAAATAAATGTAATAATGTATTAATGAATCCTTATTTTACACAAATAATTCTTACGACTTACTTACTTACGACATACGTAAGCCACCAGAAGAAGAGTATAATAGAAAAACTAGTCGTATTTTTTAAATGAGAAAGTCAAATGTTTGTATTAAAATTAATAAACTTATTTTATTATTATATTACTACCTTATATATATATATAGTGTTCAAAAAAACATAAAAAAAAATACAAATACATCCACTACCTTGGTAGTACCAAACCAAATTAAATCAGACAAACACAGAAAATTTAAGTAAAAATTAAAGAACAAATTCAGACGAAATCGCATCAACTAAAATAAACATAGAGAAAGTACCGTCTC
>DWQW01010039.1:0-12470 GCA_018249695.1 Heliconius erato demophoon | reverse complement strand
TAGATTGTAAGTGGAGTTTACTTTTCCAATTTTCTTTCATATTTCTGTTAACAATAACGTGTTTTGTAAGTGGTAAATAGATGGTAAACATTCGTGGTATAGTTTCAGATTGTGCATCACAAGTAGAGGTAAATAAGCACTTGGAATTAGGCCGGGATTTCCTCGCTCGTGGTCAGCTGTCCGACGCGTTAACACACTATCATGCTGCTGTTGGTGAGTTAAACAGACCTTTCTTCAAATCTAAATATATTCTAAATTATTTAATGTATAATAACACTATTGAAAAATTAAGTTTTCAAATGCATATATTTTTAAATTTGTTGTACAAAGGTGGTTTGTCTATATATTTAATCCCTGTCATTATTAATTTATTATTGGCAATCATTTTAAGTCTATTTATTACTGACAAGAAATATAAGCATATGTTTGCTATATATTGCTATTGCACCAAAATTATTAATTTAAACATGTTATAATTAATTGAATGTAGCGACAACATGGTCTATTATAAATAGCAAATATTGTATAAAACTGAAACAGAACGAACTTATTATTAGAAGTTCAAATAGAACTGAACATTATTGTAGCAATTTACAGTATTACTTGAGGGCAGGTAAATGTGATGGTTGTAGATTTGGTTCCCACTCAGGGAAATGTTTATATTGAAGTTATTTAAACTCAATTAGATTATATGTAAAAATATTTTTCCTTTTAGAGGGTGACCCACACAACTACCTCACATACTTCAAACGAGGTACTGTGTATTATGCACTTGGTAAAGCTAAATTTGCTTTACAGGATTTTACTAAAGTAAGTAGTACTAATATTTATTTATATTTGAACACATTCAATACACAAAAACTCTGATATCAAATTACAATTATAAATATTCAATTTCATAAAAAAAAAGTGACAGTTGTGGATTAAATCCAAATCAAATGAATTAGATTTACTAGCACATTTGTATTTTATAAAAAAAATATATTTTTCTAAGAAAAATTGAAATTTATTACCATATTTATATTTTGTAAGAGAAATATTTTTTTTTATAAAAATTAACCTTCATCTATACATATATTTTAAATGCTATTATACAACATTTACAATTTTAAACATAATATAATGTCAAGGTAAAGTAACAACCTTCTCAATTTTTGTGTAGGTGTTAGAAATGAAATCTGATTTCACGGCAGCGAGGCTGCACAGAGCCAATGTCTACCTCAAGTTGGCTCAGTATACCGAAGCTAAGAATGATTATTTACAAGTTGTAAGTTATTATTGTTTAGTTTTTTTATTATATTTAGATTTTAGTTTCATTTGAGGCCATTGTGATGCAAAATTACTAGGTTTTTTAAATAATTTAATGTTGAATTTTGGATCAATAAAAGCATATTTTGGAATTACTTCAATGTGCAGGAATAAAAACAAATTTTATTATTATTTTTACAAATGCCCCTTTTATAGTAATCTATATATATAAAAGGACTTGTGCTGACTGACTGAGGTAAGATGCACGCAGAGCCGTAACTGCTGATGGTAGAAACGTGAAATTTGGGCAGATGTTTATTTTCATATTCTGGACATCCACAAAGAAGGGAATTCGAAAAATTTTAACCCTAAAGGGATGAAATAAGGGTTGAAAGTTTGTATGGAAAAAAAAATAATCTGTACCGATTTTTATAAAATTTGAAATTCAGACTCTTAAAAATATTTCATTGAACACATGTTTCATGGTTTTTTAGAATTCACCCCCTAAGGGTTCAAATAAGGGGTTGAAAGTTTATATGGAAAAATCTTTAAATTGCCACTGATTTTTATAAAAAAAATAAATTCAGACTGTTAAAAATATTTTATTGAACACGTGTTTCGTGGTTTTTTTTAGAATTCACTCCTAATAAGCGGGCGAAGCCGCGCGCGTCCTCTAGTATAATATATTTTTTTATATTAAAAATACGAACTTTTGGGACTTTCTGGTGCTTTTGATAATACCATTTTATGTTCATCACCAGTTTGATGTGGCTTACAACAGACTTCTTACATTAATCAAATTTTAAATTTGCGAGTCTGTTATGGCAAAATTGCTCAATTTCTTGCAATAGGTGGTTTGTTATTGTCACTTTGGTAAGTCGAAGTGCAGTGTTGGGTTACACAACTCAACATACTAAATACTCGTGTCAGTCTTTACATAAGGCTTTGCAGAATATAATATGAAGCTGACCAAAAACCTTTAAATTTTTTTACCTTTGTATCAATAACAATTGTGAATTTTTAAAATGAATAATAGTGATGTAATAAATAGGTAGGTTGCTTCAATGTGTATCATTAATATTATTGTTTTCAGCAAGATAAGATTACAGTGTATTCAATATTTTCCTTTATAACCACTTCTTAGTATAAAGTAGAACTTCACTTAAAATGTTAGTTTAATTAACATTTGCAGTCATTTTGCTATTTTAATTATAGATTTACTGATAGTAATAGAATATTGTAATAATTTTCACAAAATAGCTATAGCATTGGTATATAATGGTTACTACGTACATAGAAATTGCAAGTGCTAGTCAAATATATTTTTACATAGGTACTATGTCAAAGCCAGTTGTGGGGCAGGCAGGGGCAGGGGCACAAAGTGTGACTGCAAACGCGACTGGTTGAGGATTCGATTGACTAGAGGAAATTAATTTCTTTTGGTATCTATTTGATGTTCAAGCAAAGCGCTGCGTTGAGTTCCGCCATTCGGCAAGCATTGCTTCCAGAATTTGGCTGAAAATTGGTAACGGAGTGTCTTAACACTAGGTTCCTGCTGCCTAACTTGTTGTGTGCGGGATACAGCGTGAAGCTGATTTGATTTGATTTTTAGGTACTGTGTATCAAATATGTTGCTTTCTTAATGGTCTTATGGTTTTAGGTTCCTTAATCCTGCCCTGCTATGTAGCTGAAAATTTACTTCTCTTTGATATTTTTTCGTAATATACCCTAACAACTTTGGCCGTTGCCGCAGACGTACGAGGATCCTCACAACGAGGAGGCAGCCGCAATGTACCACCGCATGGACCAGCTGGCGGAGGACCTGCGCCTGGCGGAGGCCTACTACCGCGGCCGCGACCACCGCGCCGCCGCCGACCTCGCCACCGCCCTGCTGGAGGCCTCCCCCTGGGCCGCGCTGCTGCGCCAGCTCCGCGCAGAGTGCTACATCGCCATGGTGAGTGTTGACGTGACTTTATAATTGTTTAAATATTTACGAAAATTTGTAATTTACCAAAAAAACGTTTAAACAATAAACGTTTAAATGATAAATTACATTGAATGGCTTCATTCGAAATAAACAGGACGCCTACATTTCCCGAAAATAAACGTCCAACAGAGCTTACTTGTAATTTAAGTGTTTGGTCCTTTCGTATGGTTTCTACGAGTTCTTACAACTGATCAGTAAAAAATAAATAAAACAAACCAAATGTGTTAAGAATTTGTAATATAATATGTATTTAATATTAATTGAAAAGAAAAATTGAAGCCATATACAATTTTGAAGTCACGTTCTCGAGCGAGATGTTAGATATTTGATAAATACATTTGAGAACAGTGACGCTGTCCTTAGGAGAATTAATGATTTTACTACTTCGCTCTGTTTCTAAACAAAGCTTAGCACTAGCTGCTGATCTCTCAGAAGAGATGTCAATAATACAGTGTAAAAATGAAAAATAAATATCAGATTTGTAAGAAAACAAAGCCATATACTGTATATAGGTTTTTTAAAATATATTTTAATGCATAGTCTAATTACCAGAACTCTTTACTTATTCGTTGCGGTCTGATTCATATAACGTTATTTATACGCTTAGCGAATGATCTTACTAATTTTTATGAAAATTATAATTACTTTTACTTAAAAAAACATTTAGCACGTTTATAAATGCAATTATTATTTTTCCCATTGATTAATTTTTATTAACATTTGGATACATTTTTAATAAATATTTATTTTTAAGTCATTTAGTTTATATTTTTAAATGTCGATTGTCATTACTAAATAACGTAATTATGAATTCAATGTAATATTTATTATTATTTTAAATTATTAATTATGGTTCCGTAAAGCGTAGCTATACAATTTTAATTAAAGAAAAAAAATAATGTTTACTAGTCTCTAAATAATTAAGAGTTTTGTATGAATATCCAAGTCATAGTTTTTAAGATTAGCGCGCTCAACCAAACAAAAACTTCAAGCTTTGTAATGTAAGATTAGTATATATTTATTTTAAATATATGAAATAAATATTAAATGTAATAATATGTTGATATACCCTGTGTCCCTCGGGCGTGTTCCAGAACGACCTGTTCTCGGCGGTGTCGGACATCCGCTCCGTGAACCGCCTGCAGCAGGACAGCACGGCGGGCTACCTGCGCCTCGCCGACCTGCTGTACCAGCTCGGCCACGTCAGCGACGCGCTCAAGGTCGGTGCGGGGACGAATATATTCACGTTTATATTTCCGTCGAAGCAAAACGCCACGTTGAGTTAGTTCCTCAATTCTTAATGCCTCTAGAATTCGGCGGAAAGGAGAGAACAGAGTGTCTATATGAGTGTCGTATAAGAGGACGTGCACTCAATCTTCTGACCTCTTATTTAGCTAACAGGGTTCAGAGCGTTTATGTGAATTGGCAAGAAATCTCCTGGATCATTTGTCAGTATGGGGGTATGGTAGATAAGTATGGAGGTCCCAGAAGGGTTTACTCTGGTCCTTTTTGCCAAAATTGGTGATGTACATAATATCAATACTAGAAATAGGAGTAAACTTTTTGCACCTGTAACCCGATTACATCGAGTATGTAAAATCTATTATGGGACAATGTGTATGCTTTTATAACAGGATCCCAGAAAACGTCAGAATATTCTATATCACAATTTAATAGAATTGTGAAAAGACATTTGTGTGTTAAAGGTTATTACCAAACTAATGATTTTATAAATGATAACACGCCTTGGGAATGAAATGCTCGCTCCAGTCTGTTTCAAAGTATCATTGTCAGAAATGTAAAAATATGTTTATGTATAATTGATTAAAAAAATAGGTCCCGCCTCGTTTCTTGCGCCAGTCCTCAGGTCTGAGGCATTCACTTTAGTGAACTGGTGGTAAATTTTTTGACGCTCAAAAAATTAAGCATATATGCATGCATGTATATTTGACTTTTGACTTAACACTAGGTTCTCTCTGCTTACCCTGCTAATAGTCCGAATTTAATCAAAATCGGTTTAGTATTTTTGTAATATGGGATATGTAAAAATTGAGAGGCTTGTGACATAGTGTGCTGTACCAGAGCTTGAAAATAAAAAATATTTAAATATAGTTATTGCCGACTGTATTTTTATAAATGAATTCTCTTAGGCTAATTCATATCTTGTGGGCCGGAGTTGACACTCGTTTAATACAATATACAGAATGGAAACGTCAGCGCTCCTTTTACGGGAACAGCATATAGGGTGAAATATTTTAAATCAAGATTCCTCAACAGCTTAGACGTAGGATTGTTTTTTCATTTCACGATGAAATCATTTACCCATACTTATATTTCGTGTGACGCAGTTACGCATAGATACCACTAACGTAAACGCATACTACTACAAAAATACTACTAAAGGTTAATCAACTTTGAACTTTGCCGCCAATACCTACAATTCGATTTTGGAATGAGGCGTATGCGGCGGTTTCCCTTTGATAGGTTTATGTGTGCGTGCGTCGGATTTTTTTAAAAATTGTATTAGTCTTTTATAGAGTAGTTAAAACAATGTTTTAATTTAAAGTAGTGCTGACACTTCCACCCTATATACAAAACAATGCGTGTATATATATGTATACTATCATAGTTTTGCTAAGATTAATCTTTAGTATTTTGAAATTTTTAAATAATATTTAATTGCTTTCTTCACAGGAAATTCGTGAATGTCTGAAACTTGATCCAGAACATAAAGAATGTTTTCCGTTATACAAGAAAATTAAAAAAGTTGATAAATTATTGCTTCAATGCGAGGATAGGAGTGAATCCCGCGACTACCTCGGCTGTGTGGACAGCGCCAGCGCGGTGCTGGAGCTGGAGCGGGAGGTGTCCCTGGTGGTGTTCGAGGCGAGGAAGTGGCTGTGCTCGTGCTACTCTAAGGTCAGGGATATTATTGATTTATTTTATCGGAAACAAATAGCACCTATAATAAATTATTATTAATTAAAAAACATTTAAAGTAAATCCAAAAATTAATAAATTTTATATAGAATATAATAATATCGTTTATTTTTGCTACTACATTTCAACTACCCATATTAAAATCATCTGTAACTTCTGTATTGGAGTTTGTTGCGGTTGCATTTATTTTTATATTTCGGATTTCCTATAATTTCGGTTACGGACAAAGATGGCCGAGGTCATCGTGGCGCAGGGACAGAACCCTGTGATTGTGAACGTTTTAGTTTCGCCATTTAACACGTAATTAAAGACGTTGAAGATTCAGCAGAAAGTGGGGATTGAAGTTTCTTGGCGCTAGGTTCCCTCCGCCTACCATACAATGGGATACAGCGTGAAGCTGCAAAAATATAAACAAAAAGAATGAATATAATTTAATTATAATACATATACTTAAACAGGAGGAGCTGTATACGGAAGCTCTGGCGCAGTGCGGCGCCGCGCTGGAGATACAGAAAGATGCCAGAGTGCTGTGCGACCGCGGCGACGCGCTCGTGGGGCTCGACATGTTCGACGACGGTGGGTATATTGCTGTTACACGAGCGGCCCAAAGCGGGAGTTACGGGGACGATCCTCTTGAGGGGAAACTGATTTCATTATTCTACTATCTTAGGAGAATGTTATATAACGTTTTCAACGTGTAATAATTATATTTGAACGTAGCTGAATTTGAACCTGTGTATTTTGGAAAACATCAAGGGTTCTTAGGGCAATATGTTATGTTAATGTTATTTAAAGTTACATTAAGTAAGGTGCAACACCTATTAATATTTTACACAACCCCATACAAATATTTAAATAATTCGTTTTTTTACAACCTTTAAAAATATAATAAATGCTTAAATAATGAAGAATTGTTGATTTCAATCGACAGCGATCCAGTCGTTTAAACAAGCCTTGGAGCTGGACGAGGGCTTCCAGAGAGCCAAGGACGGCCTCAGTCGGGCGCAGAAGTTACAGAAGCAATCAGAACAGAGGGACTACTATAAAATACTTGGAGTTAAGAGGTTAGTTGTTACTTATTTTGCCGTTTATACAGGGTGGAAGAGGCAGCGCTCCTTTTACAGAAACAGCATATAGGTTAAAATATTTCAAACCTATACCTAAAGAAATTAATCAAGATGCCTCAACAACAGTTTGGACGTAGGATTTTTTTTTTTTCATTTCACGATTTTTATCCATACCTGTATTTCGTTTGACGCGATTACGTAGAGATCCCAATAACATAAACACTTACTATTACAAAAATACAACTAAAGGTTAAACAACTTTGAACTTTATCGCCAATACCTACGACTCGATTTCGGGATGAGCCGTGTGCGGCGGTATTCCTTTGATATGTTTATGTGTGCGTGCGTCAATTTTATTATTTATTTTGTTTGAAAAAATAACTTTTTCATTTTTGGAAATTTATTTTTTTCTGATTTATATTAGGCTTTTATACAGTAGTTAAAACTGTGGTTTCATTTAAAGTGGTGCTTACACTTCCACCCTGTATAATATAGTAGGCAGAGAGATCCTAATGTCGAGACACTCTTCACTTTTCTCCCGAATTTGAGATATTATTTATTGAGTGGCGAAACTTAACGTCGCTCTTTGTCTACTGGAACAATCTCAGAGCGACATGACAGATGGAACTTACCGTTAAGACACTCCGCTCAGTTTCACCTCTTGCATGTTGGGTGGTGGCGCTCAACACCGCGCTATATCTTGCTATCAAAGCGAACTCATTGCTTAAGTGAAAATTATTTAAATATAAAATTATTTCCCTGTGAAAATTATATACTACTATTACTACTATTCTGTCTACCGTTTTACTGTCGCACTATGAGCTGACGCTGCTGGGGCGCTTTGGCCAGTGCCGACTGGGCCCTCTCAAGAGTTGGAAAAGGGAGACTTTCTAGAATTCTTCTCTGGTTAGGCACTATTAGATTTCTTTCCTAAAGTTGATCAGCTCCCCCGGAAGGTTGCCCTCGTTGAGGATGTGTGTGCCGGAATATTTTAGGTGTAAGTCAATATAAGTCCATTCGTCTATGTAACATGTTGGGTAAATGCATGATAGATATATAATAGATGAGCTCTTTCGGCCGTTGATTGATGACAAGAGTAATGGTCCCTCTCGCCCCTCAGGACGGCCAGCAAGCAGGAGATCGTGAAGGCGTACCGGCGCGCGGCGCAGAAGTGGCACCCGGACAACTTCCAGGGTACGGAGAAGAAGCTGGCGGAGAAGAAGTTCATCGACATCGCGGCCGCCAAGGAGGTGCTCACGGACGCTGACAAGCGCGCGCAGTTCGACGCCGGCGCCGACCCCCTGGACCCTGACCAGCAGCACCAGGCCCACAGCCCCTTCCACGGGCAGCCCTTCCACCACTTCCAGCACGGCTCGCCCTTCCAGTTCAAGTTCCACTTCAACTGACAGCCCCTCTCTCCGTCACATGTTCAATGCAACGAGCGTCAACTGTAATTACGAATTCTTATTTTCAAATATCATGATCTTGTTTGTTGATTGAGATAATTTTATTTGAGCTTTTCAACTTTTAAACTTACATTTTGTAAAAAGCAGAATCACTTATCTAGTTCATTTTTTTAATTGGCATGAACTCGTTTTTTTTATGGTCACATATAAAATAACTAATTTAAAATTCGTCAAATTTTATTTACAAAAATATCGAGCTTTTTTAATTACAAAAACTTAGTTTGTACTGTCCAGTATAAAAAAATCTCCTTAACTTAACCTATGTAAGTATATGCTTTATAAAATTGCCATAATAATAAAATAGAATGCATTGGAAAGTTTACAATTTACTAATAAATATAATTAATTTCAAAGTACAAGATTTTGAACAACATTTCAAAAGAGATTTGATTTTGTTATTCATCTCCATTTTTTAATAATATATTATACAGATTATATAAATTATTCCATAGAATATAAATGTATGCAGATAATAAATAACCACTAATATATATTGCCTCACAAATGTTGCCAGTTTCGCTTACAGCTAGTCTTCTATTGTACAGATTATAAATATATTTATTTTATAATAACACAATAAACTAAACAGATATATATATACCTATATTCATAATTTTATCTCTTCTTTTTGTAATTTATATTATTTCTTTATTTTAAGCTATTTAAATGTTAAAAAATTTCCTGCTGTGCCTTTCACGTTGTATCTTGGCCAAAACAGTAATTAAAATATCGAAAAAAATCACAAAATAATCATTTTTTTGTGCCAAATCTTGTTTCTTATACATAATTTAGTTAGAAAGGCACTTTTAACCGACTGCGGTCGCACGAGGTGATGTTTTTGTATTTTCAAATAATATTGTAGTGTCGAAGTTATAGACTGCACTCGTAGATTAGATGCGATGCTAAATATTATTTGGAAATTATTTTTTTTTTGTAAACAATTTTCCACTTTATACCATCTAAGATTTATAAATTTAGTACAGCAGTACTTTAAACTGAGTTTTTTTAAGGGGAGGAAAAGGGAACTAAGTGACAAGACTGTGTTATACTCCCCGAGTTTGGAGACATTGCGAGTTGAATGGCGGAACCTAACGCCGAGCTTTGTTTACAAGAGTTTGGATTGAACCTATAACCATCGCGTGTACAATCAAACAGTGTCTTAGGGCGTTGTTTAATTTTTTTAACTTGTTTAGATAATAATTGGCTATAAAGTGGAAAATTGTACGGCACACGTCGCTTACGTGACGTCGTTTATATAAATATTTATTTTAAGTTATTGTCGTTGTGATTTAAACCCAACATTGTAAATATTTTAGAATTATAAGGATTTATCAAAGTTTGCCGTTTTATTATCTTTTTCTTATAGTGTGTGTATTTAGTTGTATACATAAACAACTTTAAATCAGCTTCACGCTATATCCCGCACACAGCAGGGTAGGCAGAGGGAACCTAGTGTTAAGACATTCCGTTCGCCACTTTCTGCCGAATTCTGGAGGCACTGCGTGTTGAGTGGCAGAACTCAACGCCGCGCTTAACCTCGACACCAGAGCGAAGAAATAGGAATATAAATTTAAGTAACAATTCATCTCGAGTGGGGATCGAACCCACAACCAGTAGGTTTTACAGTCACACTCGTGCCGTTGCGCCACGACTGGCCTCTAATAATAAAAAGTAAAAATTCGAAATTACACTTTTATTAAATACAAAATTGCAAGATTTTTTGTGTTACTTCAATAAATTACGTTACAAGCTTTAAAAAAAAAAGAATAGTAAAAGTTTAAGGATTTAGTATTTAATAAACAATTTTATGTAAAATACAAGTCTTTTCGTCATAAATAAATAAAATTAAAGGTTTTATTTACAATATAAATACTTATAAATTAGTCTTCCCACAACAATTTCGACTTCCGTTTCTCCCTCAATTGTCTCGAAATCCTTTCAATTTCGTTGCTTATCTTCCCTTTATCATCTTCCTTCTGACAAATGTACTTGTATTGTATAGAGCAGTCGCTACCGCGGTAGGTGTAGGTGTTGCGGGCCGGGTCTAGGATCAGAGCTAAACAACGACCTTCACCGGGGATGGAGCTCATGGTGGAGTTGGAGGTGTTAGGGGTGTTTGGAGTGTTGGAGGTCTCGACCGGTCGCGCTGAATGTGACCAGATCCAGAGTAGTCCGGGATTGAGCCCGCCCGTCCAGAAGTCGTTGCCTGTGAAATTGGAAGTTCAAAAAGCTATTTTATTTAAAAAAAAAATTTTTGAAGAATATACGATTCTTGAACAACGAAAAAAGAGAGAACAGATAATGAATATGGCGTTTACAGACGCTATTTTACTACGCCACGAGGGACATGCATTTATTAAATAACATTTTCAATTGAATGAGCATGAAAAAAATTAACACAAGACGCAAATAAATAAGAAAGCGGAGAGGACGGAGTACTGAGACACTCCGTCCTCGCGCACAACCCAATTTTCGAACCGTTCAATCGGGCGATGAAACTCAAATCTTGTTTTGTGTACTACACCGGGGAAATGCAAATTATTTAATTATAACAAGTAGTCATACACTGCTCCACGGCGCCACGAGTCACGACGGCTTCTACGTGAATTTATTAATACTAATAGGTACTACATATGTTTAATTTAGATTGCACACGCAAAGTTAACAAAAGCAAAGTTCAAAAGACAAGTTCTGTATCCTGCACATGGCAGGGTAGGCAGAGGAGAAGACTCCGTTTCCATTAAGACATTTCCGTTCCCCACGTTTCGCCGAACTCTGTGTATTATATATTGAGTAGCGATCAGCGCCGCACTCTTTCTCGTTACCAGAGCGAAGAAATGTAAATATTAATCATTTCATCTTCTCAAGTGGGAATGGAAACATAAACACGTTTACAATCGCAAGCTCCTGCTACTGCACCAGGACTGGCTTCACAAAGACTAAGTTAATGTATGAAATATATAAAAAAGTGTCAACCTTTTAGGTTAGGATCCGATAGCAGCTTGCTATACACTACTCGTGTTTGTTTGGTGTCCGTGAGCTCCAGCAGGGCGGCCGCGTGCTTCCTGCAGGCCAGCGACGCGCCCTTCCAGTCCGCGGCGTCCCCGAACATGTAGCACGTTTTTCCTATACGTGTGAAATTCTTAGCGCAGGGATCTGGAGGAGAAAAAGTATATAAAATATCATATAACAACAACAGTTGACAGCGGCGTTGAGTTCCACCACTCAACACGCAATGTCGAAAATTGAGCGCTGCGTGTCTCGTAACACTAGGCACTCTGTCGATCTTTCTATATCATATGCACGATACAGCGTGAAGCCCAGTGGCGTGAAGCCACTACTATTAACTAGTATACTAAGTAAGGACAACTACTAAAATTGCTTTAAAATACATTTAGAGATTTATTTAAAAAACTGCAACTGCTAACTGCTTTTTTCGAAAGACAGGAAGAAAATAGATAATAAAATCAAGGTATCTATGACTTTCTTAAAAATGGCCATGCTTAAAGAGATTTGAAAGAATATACTCAGCTTCACGCTGTATCCCGCACACAGCATTTTAGGCAGAGGGAACTTAGTGTTAAGACGTTCCGTTCCCCACTTCTTGCCGAATTCTGGAGGTATTGCGTGTTGAGTGGCAGAACTCAACGCCGCGCTAAAGAATGTACTATTAATATATATTGTACTTTTATTAAAATAACTATATAAATATCCAAATAGCTCTATAAACTATGAAGCATATCTCACCAGGCTTAGCCTCAG
>DWQW01010038.1:0-12471 GCA_018249695.1 Heliconius erato demophoon | reverse complement strand
TTTTGTTTGAAAAAAAAACTTTTTCATTTTTGGGAATTTATTTTTTTCTGAATTATATTAGGCTTTTATAGAGTAGTTAAAACTGTGGTTTCATTTAATGTGGTGCTGACACTTCCACCCTGTATACATTAAAGCAGTTTAATTTAAAATCATATGGTTCCGAATATCTCTACTTTAGCACATGAGTAGGTGTTTGTATAGAGCATTATTCTCGGCGATAAGATAAGTTGAACCCAGGGAAAGAACAGCTAATCTGTGGGACAATATAACAATTACATACAACTTATTATGGCCTCTTTATCGATATTTTATTTTAAGCGTCGAAAGTATTAATATTATGTTATTGATTAAATTATGTAAGATGTATAGCAAAATTTGCTTATGTATGCATAAAAAATATAGTTTTTAAAAATACAATATAAAACGTAAAATTATTTAACTAGCGAGGTAGGCAAAGTTAAGACACTCTGAACTCCGCGCTATCCGCCAGAATTCACTACGAGAAACACTTTGACAGAGCTGGGAAATAAGAATAACCTCATTACCTCCAGGAAGGATCTGACCTACAGCCATTGACATTACCATTAGACGCTGTCCCACCAAATCATTGTTTTAATTTCTTTTTTTTTTCATTTCATTTTATAATACATTTACAAAGACGATATGTTTTGTATCACTATAGTTCAAATAATTTATATTTCATGTACACTAGAAAGAACATAATTCAAAACTTTTCCAAATAAAACAAGATGTTAAAAAGTAAATAAATTAGTATATTTCCTATAAGTTAGAATTTTCTTTATATACTTACGAGAGACCAAGCTACTATTTACTAGTATAGTAGTAACACAGCGACCGGCGTCAAGTCGTGCCTGGTACGGAACGTTTCAATGATACCGCTTCGAACATAAAAGTATGTTATAATGATATAAGAATTAAATAAATAATAAATAATTCAGTTTATCTCTATCAATGATTCCAGTCGTAGCGTAGGGGCACAAATGTGAGACTGTAAATGTGACTGGTTGTGGGTTCGATCCCCACCACGAGAAAATGAATATTTATTCAAATTAAAATTTGTTTCTTCGATCTGGTGTTGAGGCAAAAGGCGGCGTTCGGTTCTGCCACTCAGCACTTAATGCCTCCTGCATTCGGAAAGTGGTAAACGTCTTAACACTAGGTTCCCTCTGCCAACCCTGCTGTGTGCAGGATACAGCGTGAAGCTGATTTATTTATTTTATCTCTTTCTATACTTATTATTGTTTTTTATATTTATTACACAATTTCTTTTTAATTTCACCCGTATCTTGATAGAGGTAATGGTTGTTTTATCGTTTCTGATATATAAGTAATTAAATGATAGTGGAAATTACTAACAGTAGGTATTAGGTAATTACAATAATAATAATAGCGGTTGAATACAATAAAAAAATATATATATTGCGGTACAATAATAGCATAGTAAAAGATCCATTTAATGTTTTACAAATATGTTATATAAAAAATAATATATATAATGTAAATAAATAGTTTTTTTTTTTGTAATGTTACTATTACACTTTTTTTATACAATTTAACATTACTTATAATACTTAATTTAATATAATAGCCAACCTATAAATAATTCAAAAGTTATATATATCCACTATACGCACAGTAGAGTTCGTGGTTTGTAGAAGTGCATAATAATTCTTTATAACTACCGTAGCCTTCTCTTGGTCATTAGCATTCGTAATGACTATGAAACCTTTGGTAATTAAAAAATATATTGTTTCACCGAATTCCTTTATAGTACTTATATGATATGTAAGCATCTACGCCGTGTAGTATTCCAAGAACTACTCCTATATACTGAAAAAAAAACATGTTATGTTATTAGTATAACTATAAAAATATTTTGATTTCAGTGTGATAACATAAAGCGCAACGTATGGTTCAACCACCGAAAACGCAATTAGTCTAAAAATCAAGCAAAGAGTCCGACTCGCACTTGCTAGGTGTCCGACTCTCGCGCCAATTTATTGATTATAAATGATGGAGGATGCAAGTTATAAACTTTGACTAACTTAAATTTGCGGGAGTATTTTATCAGCTTCACGCTGTATCCCGCACACAGCAGGGTAGGCAGAGGGAACCTGGTGTTAAGACACTCCGTTCCCTACTTTCTGCCGAATTCTGGAGGCAATGCGTGTAGAGTGGCAGAACTCAACGCCGCGCTTAACCTCGACACAAAAGCGAAGAAATAAAAATATAAATTTAACTAAATATTTCATCTCCTCGAGTGGGGATCGGACCCACAACCAGTCGGTTTTACAGTCACACCTCGTGCCGCTGCGTCACGACTGGCCTCACTATAGTATATACTTTGCGGGAGTATGCACTATCATATTCCATTTATATGAAAAGAACTACATATATGTATAAGTTTTTAATTGATTTTTTTCTTGCACTATATCTATAAATTACCATGTATCGATTTTTCTTTTTATTTGCACTTTGTATTCTCATTTCTTGCCAAGTGTGACATTACGCGATTTGTTTGATTGGATTCGATCCCCACTCGAGAAAATGAAATATTTATTTAAATGTATATTTTCATTTCTTTGATCTGATGTCGAGGCAAAATCGTAGCGTAGTGTTCCGCCACTCAACGCTTCGCAAAATTCGGCAGAAAGTTGAAAACGGATTACCTTTTATTACACTAGGTTCCGTCTGCCTACCCTGCTGTATACGGGATACAGCGTGAAGCTGATAATGAGAAAACAAACGTCATAGTCATCTTCATCGGGCACCTTCCCTGAAATGTAATTATTGGTAAAAAAAATACTTACATATACCGCCGTCATCGCTGGATACGCCGAGTACATATTTACTATAGCATATCTTGGATACAAGTAAATATTCACAGCTACACCCATATACGACGATGCAGAAAGGTACATAAAACACGCCACAGCATTGTACATACATTCCTAAAAGAAACTTACGTTTAAAAAATATACTACAATATACTATATTATATCAAAAATAATTACATATATAAAAATATGTAGTAATTTTTAAGTTATTTAAAATGATAATAAGCCCGCCGTGACGCAGTGGGATAACGTCTTACTGGAATCACGACGGTTTTAGTTTCGATCTCCATCCGGGGGAATAAATTATTTTATTTTGTCGTTCTGTTAGGGAGAAGTGCAGCATTTAGTTTCGCCACTTAGTATCCCGAATTCAAGCGGAAAGCTGAGAAAGAGGTGTCTTAAGCATGCTCTATGCGAGATAAACCATACATCTTCAAAGTACAATATTAATATATCATTTTTGTTAATATTTCGTATATTTGTATATCTATAATCTTTAACATATTATAACAAATAATAATTATCGTTCCAATTTCAAATTAGCAAGAAGCCAACATTTTTACCAACTATTATTTAAGACAAACATACACAATTTTTATAGAGACTAGCACCATCTAGAAATTAATTATACTAGGAAATTAGATTTAATGTAAAAATACCTTAGATTAATTTGTAATCATTGTACTCTTTCACTGGCTAGAAAGATAAGATATAGCTCAAGAACCACTTAGAGATTGCAAAAGATTACATCCTAAATGACGCTTTCGATGAGGTCATTATGCGATTATTCTATTAACAATATATCAATAGCCCTTTATTTATTTACTTTTCAATTTGTAAATGATCCCTACTAAATTGCGATATGGATTTATTTTTTTCGCTGCAAGTGCTTTGTTGACGCAACTTGCGTATGTTGTAACTTGAAAATGTGTTTTTATATGAAATGCATTGTATTAACAATAAAATTTTATTTTTTTCCACAATTGTTTATATAAAGATAATTATACTGTGGGGACAAAATTTACCTTAAAATAATTCTCAATGCCTTTGATGTTATATGTATTTGTATCTATTTGTCAAAATATTTTCATATTAAATTATAAAGAGACAAGCTGAGACTGTAAATATAAAATGGTAAACTGGTGTAGTGATTGACATTATGGTAGAGCTAAGACTATTTAAAATCTTCTTAACAGAACGTCTAAAGTTGAAAATTTATTTTTACTCTGAACTGATTTCACACACACGTTTATACGTGACAGAAAGAAGAAGAAATGAGAAAATGAATCTAAAGATTTAAAAATATGTTAAATAGCTTTAACATATCATCATTACAAGAAATAAGAGATAAATAAAGGTAAAAATGTAACAATAAAAAAAAACAAAAATACAAAAAAAAATACAAAATACTTACAAAAATTGATTGTCGTATGAGATGTTGTGTATTTGCTGACAATATGTAGCAGGAGATTAACAGAGTTGTTGTAAACAGACATGCAGACGCTGTGGTAAGGAAACCATGGAATGCGGAACCCATACTGCTAGCTTCTGATAATCCATACTTAACTAACAAACTTTGGCATAAAGATCCTAGCATCTGTTGATATAAAATTAACAACAGTGAAAAAATATATCATTATAACAATGTTGTTCTCGAAATATATTTTTATAAAGGAAAGCTTTTTAAATAAAGACAGACTTATAAATAAATTATTTTTTTTTACACTAAACAATATATTTTTTTTTAAACAATATCATATAATATGCAATTATATCGACATCGTCATCTTAAGAACGAGAAAAAAAATGACAATAAGAACTTACTGCTTCCGCTAATTTAATTGCACCATGCTGTGTAGTTAAATATCCTAAATTAAGACATTCACAACACCGACAACAGCAGCATTTGATCCCACTTCCACCGCCGCCCCCTGGTGCTATGCGTACAATAGTTGGACCTCGGGCCATTATTAATAAATATAAAAACGCGGCAAATTTCACACACTAGAAAACCAAGTTTTATACTAAGTTTAATGTTTAAACCAAGTTTTATGCTTATCACTCAAAAAAGGCAGAATAGAGTCCGTATCCAGTCAGTATCCAGACAAAGCCGCAATATAATGATCTGACAGGAAATTCGGGTTGGTCAGAATATTTCACCAATCACGCATATTACCCACGCGCAATATATTTAGATGTTTTGCGTAGACATAAACACTAAAAAGTTCAGTGACCTAGTTTTAACCCACATTTTACTTTCAGTTCAGTTGTGTTTCACTTAATAATATAACTGAAACTTAGAAGTAGTAAAGTCTTATCTTATTTTTCGAATATTAAATTTTCCCTCCAGGAAGGATACGTCAGGACACTTGGAAAGTATATTTGTCTGTGGCGTGTGCTTAGTATTTTTTAAAAATAGAATTTAACACGAGCGCAACGTGGAGGGTTAGTTCTATTTAAAGCTTAATACCATCGTCTTTTGACTTTTATCTTATAGTGACCGGGTTTGTAAAAAAGGTCATTTATTAACAATATAAATAACCACAGTCGCGCACGAGTACAAGCGACTGTAAACGGGACTAACAGGCTGCGGGTTCGATTGCAACTTGAGGAAGTGAAACATTTAATATTTTCATTTCCTTGCTCTAGTAACGAGACAAAGCGCGATGTTGAGTTTCGACGGAAACTCGGGAACGGAAGTGTGCAAAAGGGAACGGAGTGTCTTAACACTAGGTTCCCAGGTTCCCTCTGCCGTACTCTCTTATGTGCGGGATATAGCGTGAAGCTAAAAGGCCTAAGGGATTCGCCTAACTAGAAGGCAGAGGGAACCCTGTATTATGACTTGCGTCTTTGTCCACAACATAGTTTAAATATGTTCATCCATCCCCACGAGAGTGTATTGACTACGCAACTATCGTCTTTGACATTGACTTTAAACACTTTAAAGTGTAAAACATAATAATTGTCATCCAATATTGTTTCTTTACCAAACTCAAAATAAATAAAGACAAGCAAAAATTGTAAAGAAATCTTTATTTTCTTATTTTATTTATAAATATATAAAAAATAAAGTAATCACATTCACAATACAAATCAACATTGAAATAGTCCACATTTTATGTAACATCTACTATAAATATTCGATTAACTTTAAATATTGAATAACCAAAAAACATTACATACATTGAATTCACGAAATATGTCAAGTATTAAAAATATTATTAAATTGTATAACTTTTATACAACTGCATAAATACCTATCTCATAAAATTGCATCTTATTCTTATAAATCATTATAAATTATAAATTAAATAAACTCATCAAGTATACTTCAAATAAACATAAAATAAAATAATTAATTCAATTAAATTACACTTTTCTACAGATAAAAAATTATTGAACACTTAAAAAGTGGTTAACTTAAAAAAAAATTGTTATGGCATTTAGTTGTTGGTTCTATTATGCTTTTTTTGGTATCTGCTACACTTTATGCAGTAGGTACATAGAGTAAATGTGCTAAAATCATTTTTCAACCTAAAAAAAGACATTTTTCGTTGAACGACAAAAGTCAACGGTGGTCGTTGTCTGTCTGACCTGAACAGGGAAGCAATTATTACAATAACTAACCTAGCGTCGCAACGGCATCGTTATTCATATACGTATTTGCAAAAGCGTCAGTAGACATATCTCCACGCCGACGCCATAGTTAATATAGAGTCTAGGAATAGTTAAAAGGCCTATAAAAAGTAGAAAGCAAAGTACGTCTTGGTTTGAATATACAAACAACACAGAAATGCATTTTGATAAAGCTAGTCTTATAGAGATTCTGGGCGACTTAAATACCGCGATAAGACCTGACTGCAATGAACGTACTAAATAAATAAAGAACCGCCATTACCAGTCCCATTACCTGTAAAAGAAACATAAAATAAAAACACACTATTAAAAATGTATTATTGTTTGTAAAATATAGATCCGGTATGTAAGTATTGTATAGAATTTATTAAGTCTTACATAAATTAAAGCGACGAGAACTTAATAATAAGTTTTTTTCTTGAGGTTCTAGCATTCCTCCGAGGATTCTCCCCTGAATTAATACGGAATACACAACAATTTACCAATTATTTGCTTAATTTTAGTATTTTTTTTTAAATGTACTATTCTTAGTGTAAAGTTTTGGTGATACAAGCAAAGCATGATGAAATTAAGGATTATAAAATAAATAAATAATTGTTACGCGCCACTCGGCTTGTCGGCAACTCTCGGGTGCGCTGTCGCCGAGCGGTCTGGGAGGGGCTTGGCGGGAAAGGAATGACGCGCGCCTAAAATGTCAAATTTGGGCGGGAAAATGTTCTGGTTGGAGTGAGCAGTACAGTGAATTATAATTAACAATATTGTAAGAAATATAGCTTTTGGAAGTGAATAAGTGTTTCAATATCTACTTTTTGCGTTACATAATATTTATATTTCATAAAAAATTTAACGTAGCGGGATTTGAACTGGTGCCTCTTTAGAAACTGTCCAAGTGCTCTGATCAACTAAGCCATATGTTCTCATCGAGCTACGCCGAAATTGTATAGAAACATAAACAGAAACTTAAATGTAGAAAAAATTATTTTAATTACTTCAAAGTTAAGAAAAATGAAAATAAGAAAATTAAATTATTGATATATTATATGTACTTTTATTAAAATTCTGTTAAAATTTAAATTATATTAAAATTCTGTATTTTTAGTCGATGCTATCCAAAAAAAAATTTAATTTGTAACAAAACAAAACCAACTTCTTCAATTTAAAAAGCCGGGCTTTTGCCTTCGTACCAGAGCGGAAAATTTAAATTATTAAGAAACAATAATACATTTCCTCGAGTGGGGATCGAACGCAGAACCGTCACCTCAAAAGCAAGATTTTTTATTTTAATCCTTTTTTTACGCTCCAATTTATTCCACACATTTTCGATAGGGTTCAGATCAAGTGATTGAGATGGTGATTGCAAAACATTTGGGAAATTCTGCAATAAATATTTCTGCACAATGGCAGCCTTATGTTTCGGTTTGTTATTTTGTTCAAATGTATATATTAGACAGAGTATATTAATACTTGAATTTGAAACTTGCACATTTTCACCGCACTTTTGCGTCAATTTAACTTTAAAATGTTCAGATACACATTCTTGTTATTATTTTATCAATAAAAACGAATTAGTCTGGTCCAAATATAAAAAGGCACCCTTAAACCATATCACCAACACCTTCATGAAAATCTACATCACTTTAATCGCCCATAGGTAATCCATTGTACCACTGTACCTGGGGTCGGAGTTGCTTCGGGTACTTAGAATGCGTCACGTGTCTTACCTATTTATTTCCATTTGACAATGCAGGCGGAGCCTCAGGTCAAAGCCTATATCTTATAAAATACATATTGCAAATTATAAAATGAAAGTATTATAAACTATTATAAGAAATCAAAATATTTTGTAAAATACACACCGCTGCTGCCAAATATGGCTCGAAATCTCGCCTGTAACTATTTTTTTGATGATTTACTTCGATCATTAATGTAAGACCTGCTGCTAAATACATAACAAATGCAACGCCATGGTAGATAACTTCCTGAAAATTATAAAACATTAAATTAATTTTGTATCAAATAATTTTATTTACGAAACAAAGATAACACCTTTTATAGGCATTAATTCAACTAACCTAAATTAAAGCTCAAATTTTAAAAGTTATTATGGTCACCCTTAGCACATGAATACCAAATGAAATTTCATATATTAATAGATAAATTATTATTATAAAAATCGTAAAGACATAGATAAAGATAGATAGAGGCCAGTCTTGGCGCAGTGACACAAAGTGTGACTGTTAAACCGACTGATTGTGGGTTCGATCCCACTCAAGGAGATGAAATATGTACTTAAATGTATACATATTTCCATTTCTTCGCTCTGGTGTCGAGGCAAAAGCGCGGCGTTGAGTTCTGCCACTCAACACGAAATTCGTCCAGAATTCGGCAGAAAGTGGGGAACGGCGTGTCTTAACACTAGGTTTCCTCTGCCTATCCTGTTGCGGGATACAGCGTGAAGCTGATTTAAATTAATTTTAATTTAGTATAGACACATAAAATGCAACATTCTTATTTCATTTTTAATGCTATGAAATATATGAGGTATATTTCATTTAACTAACCAACTTACATATAATGTTTTTGATATCACAGAAGCCGTTGACCAGGACATCAGGCATGATATGAACAAGCAGAAGGTACCGATTAGGAACGTCACCGCGACTAGTAGATAAAATAATTCGGGCTTTTGTCCATTGTACCGACTATAACCGGGATCTAAATAGTAACCCACCACGCCAACACAAGCTGCGCCTAAAAGCTGAAAGATTTTTTTTTATTATTTCAAATATAACGATAGTTAAAAATTATATGTATTTGACATTAATTATTTTATTATTGTTATTCCTTTTTGCTTTATACATTTCCCAATAAAATTTCTATACCTACTCCTGCGATTTGGCCTAGAGATTTTATTGTAAGCCCAATCAATTCTCCACACTGTGCATCGAATTTCGGAACTTTTGAAAGCAAAATCTAACGCCGTCCGTTGTTTTACCAAATGGATGAAAAAAAAATAATGTAAATTACTACTACTATTTCCCCTAATGTGGAAAGTACCTACTCACATTTATTGTGTTTAAACACGATACTAGTTGGACACTGGCGCCACTATGGCACCACAGACAAAATACTTACATGTAAAACACAGGCCAGTCGTGGCGAAGGGGCACAACCGTGGGACTGTAAGCACGACACGTGTTTTCGATTCCCACTCGAGGAAATAAAATCTTTGATATTTTCATTTCTATGTTCTGGTAACACGAAAATTTGGAACGAAAGTGTCTTAATGGGAAAAGAGTGTCTTAACAGTAGGTTCCCAAGTCAGCTCTGCCTACCCAGTTGAGTGGGGAACACAGCGTGAAGCTAAACGAAATTGATAAAACAAAATTATATCATAAGCTATTGAAGCCAGTCATGGCGCAGGGCCACAAAGTGTGACTATAAAACGCGACAGGTTGTGGGTTCCATTCCACTCGAGGAAATTAAATATTTGGTATTTTAATTTCTTCGCTCTGGTGTTGAGGCAAAGCGCGACGTTGAGCTTAGCCACTCAAGACGCAATGCCTCTAGAATTTGGTGGAAAATGAGGATCAGAGTGTTTTAACACTAGGATCCCTCTGGCTATCCTACTGTGTGCGGGATATAAAATATAAATACATAATATTCTGTTTAATTTCTACTTCAACATTAAGAGGAACCTGGGTTGCTTCAAATCGCGTAAGATGGAATATTTACAAAATTTGCATGTAGAGCTGTTTTAGCTTCAACTAAAATAAGTAGCGCATGCGCAATGTTGAGATACGCCATCCCAAAATATCTTTATAGTGTGGTGTGCGTCGCTCAATCAAGCAATTGATTAAATTATATTTTCATATTGGACTCTTTTAAAAGATCTTAATTTTTAAAATATGTACGAAATAATCTTTGGATATATTTAAGGGAGAGACAGTTATTATATTTTATTATATTGCAATAAAAATATATGTATTTGCAACCAATCACTGTGGAGATAAATGTCAAAGCAAAGCTGAACTTTTTAATAATAAGTGAGCAATGTGGGTATTGGTGTCCATGTAGTTATTTAAAATTATTACAATATTTTTCTTATAAAATTTTATCATATTTATATAATATACATGTTTACATATTATAAAATAATTAATGAAAAAATATATGCAGAATGCTCAACTCAACTCCGCTGCTATTTGTCGCTTACGCCTAGTCTCTTAGCACTCGCTTGCAAAAACAATGACAGTGACGTAAGCGGTGACATCATCTACACGTTTCAAGGCAAATCGGAAGGATTTATATTTTTAAACATTCATACATCCTCACCTAATTCAGTTAAGGAAACTATAAAAGACAAATTCTGAATGTATATAAATAAGCTAAAAATAAATATGACTGACTACCTATACTTGGTGGCAACTCATAAAATTCCACTAAATGTGTAAGCAAACATTACTCAAAATTGGCTATGATTAATCCACATTTTATATGATAATGAAACACAACATAACTATTAAATTAAGTACCTAATACTAAAAACGTAGTTTAAATGTATTTAGTATCTACCACAAAAACGAGTTGTATATCTCAAAAATTAAATTTGATAGTCATTAAGTAAACAATTTTCTTACCAATTGTACAAGTTTTAGGAACCCTGGAGTAGAGCTAAGGTACCCGGTGTTCGTGAAGAATGCACCTCCAGATGTGGTAGTGGTTGTCCTCGTAATTGTGACCGTGTGCGACATTGTAGAAGTCAGCTGAAATGGGCATAATGAATCACTTATTGTAGGTCGCCAAGCCCTCATTTTATTATTTCCACATGACATTGGACCCGAGGTTTCGAAATAAAAAGAACCCTTGTTCGTTCTTTTCGCAGGCTAAATTTATAACTTAAATATAAATAAGATTGTAAAGAGAAAATGAGTATTGTTTATAAAATTAATGAATTACTCATGTTACAATTATACAATTGGTTTTTTACTGATTTTGAAATCACATTTAAATTTAAAGGATATATTTTAATTGATTATATGCAACATTTTATTATTATATTGAAAATAGGGCTGTGAAAGGACACAATTGTTTGAATTCAATTTCAATAAAGATAGATCAATTCAATAAAGATATAAGACAGACATATTATGTTAGGTACACCATCAATAGATTTTCCAAAAAGATGTCTAGGTCGATTGGATTGGATAGGGTTAACACAAGCAAGGTTTATCATATTATATGCCAGGGCCACCTGCTTCTAAGAATAATATACGTACAAAAAAATATATTCCTATCCAAGGATAAAAAATAATAAAGAAAGATTTCCCACCATACCAAAACAATTATTATCCAATTCCCGGACAATTATTAATTGTAATTTGTAGTTGTAATATGTATTATCATAAAGTTACCCTTTCTTTTAAGGAGTATGCCCTTTTATTATTTTTTATAACACTACACCATAATAATGTCCATTTAAAACAAGATTGATATTAAATAAATGCCAATTTAATATTTATGTAAATATTTAACACAATTAATCAGTTATTTACATTTCTTTAATAAGGTAAGAAAGGAATATAAAGAGACTAAATAAATTATCAGATACTAATACAAAAAAAATTATCAAAATAACACATTCCTTAGAAGTTCTAATTGACATTTTTATTAAGATATTTACTTACATTTGTTTTTATCAGCTCCTGATTGCTATGAACGGTGGCGCGACACGGCGCTTGTAAGCGACTGCAACTCAGGCACTGACTCACTTGTTGTTTCGCAACGTCAGACAGGCGTTTTATATATACTTACGTATATTTCTATATATCATTTCGTTTATAGGATAAGAAGCATGGTGTTAATGTATTTGAAACCGAATATTAATATAATTATTGATTTTTAGACTTAAGAACGTATATAATTACTTGGTAGGGGCACTATCGTGTTGCGACTGTAAACGCGACAGGCTGTGGAT
>DWQW01010037.1:0-12471 GCA_018249695.1 Heliconius erato demophoon | reverse complement strand
TCATGACTACTGACACTAACACATGTGTATTTGGTTTATGCAGCTAAATAATAGGAACCATACAAAGGTAGATTATTTATAGGCTGCATGTTATCAATATAATGCTTTCAGTTTTTATTGCATTATCTGCTTTCTATTCATAAATTATATACTAACAACTGTTAAGTTGCTGGTATAAATTATATAATAGGCATAACACATTTATGTAAATTTACATTTCTATAGCTTCATATATTTTATATACAAAATTTTATAATTATAAGTTTCTTTGTTTTGGAGAGTTTTCATCGTTTTTTGTATTATATTATATTTTTTATATTTTCTTAACTGAATCTGTGTTTATAAATTACAATTTATTTATATAATGATTTTAAAATTAAAAAATAATTTCAAGTAACATATTTGTATATTGTAATTTGTAAACACAGTGTTTGCTTTATGAAATATAATATACAATTAATAGTATTATTTTAATATTTTAGATTCGCGACAAAGCATCTATAATACCACTCGTAGCCGGACTACGCCGTGATGTTCTGTTCCAAGTGTCTGAAGGGATGGCTCTGGTGTGGGAGTCTTATAAATTAGACCCATATGTACAAAAGCTTAGTGAAGTTGTACTTCTGTTCCAAGAAAAGGTAAATTTATATAGATATAAAATACAGTAAAATATTGTCTTAAAAAAATAAGTATGTTTTTTCTGTATCTCGAAAAAGCTGGATATTAAGGAGGACCTGTTGTTCCTCCAGTTTCAGACCATTTTTTTAAACATTGTATTGAGTAGCGAAATTCAACACCGCATTTTGTCTCGTTACTAGAGCAAGGAAATGAAAATAATACAACCCGAAGTGGGAATAAAACAAATAACTATTGCTTTACAGTGACAAACGCTGTGCTGTACGCCACAAGGTCCTCTAATATTTTTGTATCAAGAAATATAAAAAACTCATAGTTTTGGATATTATTTAATACTTTGAAAGTAATATAGAATGTTATATAATCATAATAAATCGCCATATATGTAACAGTATTCAATTTCATAAATATTTCACAGGTTGAAGATCTACTAGCAGTAGAAGAACAAATATCCGTAGACGCTAGGTCTCTTGAAACCTGTCCATATTCAGCTCCGAGCTTGGCCGACATCTTGAGCAGACTACAGCGAGCTATCGACGATTTGTCTTTACGCCAGTACAGCAATTTGCATTTGTGGGTGCAGCGTTTGGATGAGGAGGTATGAGTTTGGTTCTTTTAGATTTTGTCTTATACATTGTAAGTCTTTTCATAATATATTATAATAAATACTAATCATAATATAATATGTTTTTTTATAAACAAATTTAAAATAGGCACCTTACAAAATTATTATTCAAAGTAGCATTGTTGCTTCGGTTTGTAATTTTCTTCGTTATTTAGTAAATTTACATAGCATGGAAAAAAAGGTAATAAACCTTTTTTTCCATGCTTTGTAAATATAATAAAACAAGTTTTAACTTTACTTTTATTTTTAGGTTGAGAAGAGTCTTGCGGCCCGCTTACAAGCTGGTATTGAAGCGTGGACTATGGCTTTACTTGGCAAGACTAATGAGTTAGATCTCTCAATGGACACATATTCACCCGCTGAACCAACTCACAAGCCTGGTGGAGAACCACAGGTAATTATGTCCAATGTTAATGTAATTAATATACAATAATTTGATTTTGTAATTTTTTTAAGTGTGTGAGGTATTCCACACTTAGAAAGAAAAATACTTTTTTAGAAAAGAAATTAATTTGGTAAGTATCTAACTCAGGCATTTTTAAATTATTATACTTTTTCTCGAAAATGTCTTTTAAATAGACAAAAGCTGATGAACATAGTGTATATATACTATATTCTCTCTGCCTACTTACCATGCTAGACGCGAGATATCAGGAAATCAAATTTTAAAACAAATTAAGTTTACTTAAGCGCATATTAATTTTAAACCTTTTTTTATATTTTTATCCTACTTATATTATAAATGGGAAAGCTTGTGAGGATAGATGTTTCTTCCACTTTGATGCAAAAACTACTGAATGAATTTAGATAGGAAGAATAACACATAGGCTACAAGTTATTTAAAGATTTTTTAAAAGTTCGCTATTATAATATAGAAATACGTCTAAGCGGACGAAGCCGGGTTTAGGTCACTATTTAAATATATTTTTTAAACTCGTCAGATCGCTCGCGTAGTTCACGAGGTGCGCATAACCAACCAGCAGATGTACTTGTTCCCGTCTCTCGAAGAAGCGCGCTTCCAACTCATGCGTCAGATGTTCGCGTGGCAGGCGGTGGTCACCAGCCAGCATCGTTTGCAGAGCACCAGGTGTTTACAGATTTTTTGTAAATTAAATAATTTAAAAAATATGAAATTGATATTTTAGTTGGTTACGTATTGATGTTCATTCACTTTGGGAAAAAAAATGGCTTCTTCCGAAATTCAAATTCAAATAATTTTATTCAAAATACGAAGGTTTTTTTGTTTTTTTGAACGTCAAATAATTTACCACCAGTTCATTAAAGTTAATGCCTCAGACCTGAGAAGAACCGGCGCAAGAAACTCAGCGGGACTTATTTTTTCTAAAATCAATTTTATATAAATAATATAATTCTAATAGTCATCATTCGAATTAACGCTCACTTTATCGGTCCGAGCTCCTCTCCCCTACCTAACCAAGTTTGAAATCATCTTTCTAATAAGTAATACATACGTCCATTAACCGATATACATGCTTGGATTCATCTACTCAAAGAATGACTAAGTCTAAGTGGCTTACTATCAAGTGCAGGTCAAAATAGCCAGTAGTATAGAAGACTGTTTCAGGTTCAAATCTTACGCTTCAGCTAAAAGCTTAAAATCTCTAATAAACATATTATGTAATTAATAATTATTATCAAAACAGATATCAAGTGGGTGTGGCGCGAGCTCAAACAGCCACATACAGGAATCTGCTGACCAAACTGCCCGGCGGCTCGTCGCCACTAGAAAACGCTTACGACGCCATCGAACAGAAGATATCTCAAGTACGCGAATATGTCGATGAATGGCTACGGTATGTTATATTATTATTACTAGAGAACGAATTGAAAAGTAAAATACGCGTTGCCATGGCAACGAACATGACACTCCAGCGTCCGCGAAATTTTCGTAAAAAGGGATGCAAAGTTTTTACTTTACTTATTTATATAGAAATTATGAACAATTTCCAGAATTGATTTTTGATTATTTTTTTTTTCACAGCTACCAAGCTCTATGGGATCTGCAACCGGAAAGCTTGTATGGTCGTCTTGGTGAGGATATCACTCTATGGATCAAATGCTTAAATGATATCAAGTAAGATATTACCTATTCTTTAATATAGTTTCTATGAAACGCGAATATGTATTTATTGTTTCAATTATTCTTTATGTTCATAGCTGTTACTGATAGAGAATAAAATATTAAGTAAATTTTATATATAGAGTTAAAAACTAAGACTATGCTTAAGGTATTATTATTTATTATTATCATTAGAATTATTGTCTTAAATGTTACTTTGTTTTAAATATATATAGGGCCTTCGTTTGTAGATTCGATTTCCTCCCGAGGGACAAAATTTTATTGACATTTTCCTAACGCTGGGAAGAAGATAAAGCGTGGCGTTGAGTTCCGCCACTCAACTCGCACGCGACGTCTCTAAAATGTAGCGGCACTTGAGATGATATATATATTCCTTTTTTATATTGTAATAAATAAATAAAATTATTTCTCTACAAACAGAAAATCTCGCACAACATTCGATACATCGGACACTCGTCGCGAATACGGGCCAGTAGTGATTGACTTTGCCCGAGTACAGAGTAAAGTCGCTCTTAAATACGACGCCTGGCATAAAGAAGTGCTTGGCAAGTTCGGAGCTCTACTTGGCGGGGAGATGGTACAGTTCCATGGCAGGTTGGCCAAGTCTAGGGGACAACTGGAACAGCAGACTATTGGTATGTATATTTATATTTTATTCCATTCTATAAGTGTTGAGCGACTATTTGTGAGTTTAAAGTTAAATTTTATTAAGAAACTATAGTAATAATGACATCTTGGGTTTTTACCTAATATTGATACAATAAACGTCTAACTATAAAATTATTCTTATTTAATTTATATAAAAAATCTTTTTTTTTTTGCGTTATTATAGAGGCAGCCTCAACCAGTGACGCTGTATCGCTCATTACATATGTGCAACAACTGAAGCGAGAGGTTTTGGCTTGGGAGAAACAAGTAGATATCTACAGAGAGGCCCAACGCATTCTTGAAAGACAAAGGTATAATTTTATGCAATTTCTTAAATATAATTCTATGTATAAACTGTAGTGCTTATATTTATTTCATAATTTTTTTTAGATTCCAATTCCCAGCTCAATGGCTGCATGTTGATAACATTGAAGGCGAATGGAGCGCCTTTAACGAAATTATGCGTAGAAAGGATTCATCAATTCAGACTCAAGTAAGAAATTATTGTAATTCTTTTACATGAAGTGGCAAGTTGATATTGTTTAGATTTTTTTATTTTATTGTATTTACCAATAAACCGAAATAGGGGAGTGAGTCGCTAGTATATTATAAATTTAATTTTCAATATGCTATTAGGTAGCATCCCTTCAACAAAAAATAGTAGCTGAGGACAAAGCAGTTGAAGCAAGAACTCTCGAGTTCCTCGCTGAGTGGGAACGGAGCAAGCCCACTGATGGGTCCACCCGCCCTGAAGACGCTCTCACAAGACTGCAGGCGATGGAGACCCGCTACACCCGCCTCAAGGACGAAAGAGATAATGTCGCTAAGGCTAAGGAGGCGCTGGAGTTGCATGACACTGGTAATTCATATTATTTTTTATATTATTATCTCAAAACTATCAAAATGTTAATCATATAATGACACTGAAGGGACAAAGGTTTTTTAATGTTTATTATCAAAATTAAAAAAATAATTAATTACTACTTTCCGCTGAATTCTTGAGGTGTTGAGTTACAGAACTTAACGCCGCAATTTGCGGCGACACCGGAGCGAAGAAATGGAAATATTCATTTAAATAAATATTTAATTTCCTCGAGTGGGGATCGAACCCACAGCCAGTCTCGTTTATAGCGATAAATATAGTAACATTATATGTAATGTACCCAATGTTTATTATGAATGTCTAAAATTTTCCTTAAATTGTAGGTAGTTCAGTTAACAACGAGCGTATGACCGTCGCGCTGGAAGAATTGCAAGATTTGCGCGGAGTATGGTCTTCACTGAGCAAGATCTGGACTCAAATAGATGACATTAGAGAGAAGCCCTGGTTATCGGTACAACCCAGAAAGTTAAGGTACATTTTAACAACAATTAGACAATATTTATTTATACTTCGTTTTAACCGACTTTAAATTATAGGAGGTTTCAATTTGATATATATTTGTGCGATATTGTTACAAATGGATAACATAAATATAACTGTATATATGCTTATCCACGAATTTCTGGAAAACTCAATGAAAAATTTAAGGAACCGTCCTAATAATTGGATATTCAAATCAAATCAAATCAAAAACGCTTTATTGCACAAAGATAAAACATAAATTCAATAACATTTATAATTTTCATACAGTGCAAATAATTGGATATTATTAGGACGATTCCTGAAATTTTTCCATTGAGTTTCCCAGAAATTGCTATATGCTTATCCACAAAGCATATAAACCAGTTTAATAGTTTTTGTTATTCACATATTAAAAGGACGCCATAGTATTTATCTTTTTTTTTTTAATTTCATAAGATGATTTTTGAATATGATGATGGATTTTTTACATAGGCAACAACTAGAAGCAATGCTGAACGAGTTGAAGGAGCTCCCAGCACGCTTACGTATGTACGACAGCTACGAGTATGTTCGCAAACTACTACAGTCCTACACTAAGGTATTGCTGTTGATATGTCTACTTGTAGAATAAAAAATATGCTTCTGAATAAAATATTTTATGTCAGGACATTTATATTATTACCTGCTCTTCACGAAAGCTCTAAATATTTTATTTATCTGTCTCAATTTCTTTTCACGCTGTATCCTGCACATAGCAAAATAGTCAGGGGGAAGCTACTGTTAAGACACTCCGTTTTCCACTCACGTGTTGAATGGCCGGTATTGTGCTGAGCTTTGTCTTGTTATGTTATTTTATTAAAATAAAAATACAACCATTTTACTTTCCCAAGTACTTTGATTTTCCGTATTAGTTAGTAGTAATTATAGTTTTGGTTAATTTTATATTGAATTAATATACATAGCTCCAGTTTAGCATTTGACTGTGTTTTATTTTATATATGATTAGAAATCAGCACTGGTTAAAGTTTAAAAACAAAATAAAAATGCATATGGGTCTATATATATTTCTAAATTATTCGGAAAGAGATTCTTCGTAATTGCTGTAAATGATATGTATCACTTAATATTAATACTACATACAAGTTTCCTTCCATTATGGGCCTTTGTCTACAAGTGACCGCCCCGATTGACACAATCTCATAGCTTTTCTTTTTTAACCTGCAACTACTATCTTTATTCGAGTTTGCTAACATTATTATAATATTCATTATTAATACTATAGGCCAATCATGGCGCAGAGGCACAAGTGTGTGACTGTGAACGCGACTGGTTGTAGGTGCGATCCCCACTCGAGGAATTGAAATATTTATTTAAATGTTTTTCATTTAAATGTTTTTCATTTTTTCGCTCTGGTGTCGCGGCAAAGCGCGGCGTTGAGTTCCGGCACTCAACACGCTATGCCTGCAGAACTCGGCGGAAAGTGGGAAACGGAGTGTCTTAACACTAGGTTCCCACTGCCTGCCCTGCTGGGTACGGGATACAGCGTCAAGCTGATTTAATTTAATTTTTACTAATAGAAGAAAATCCTCTTCACAGGTCAACATGTTAATCGTGGAACTCAAATCCGACGCACTCAAAGAGCGTCACTGGCGCCAACTGTGTCGTGCACTCAAAGTTGACTGGTCTCTATCAGAGCTCACCCTAGGACAAGTATGGGACGCGGACTTGTTACATAATGAGCACACTGTTAAAGACGTAGTGTCTGTAGCTCAAGGAGAAATGGCGCTGGAAGAGTTCTTGAAACAGGTAAATATTAATAAATTATCTATATGTATATGTAATAGTCCATCTCAGAGCTTACCCTAGGAGAAATATGGGACGAGGACATATTACATAGTAAATATTAAACTATAGTATGTAGCGATTTTACAAATTGAATCATTTTCGTTAGCATTAATACAACAGCTAAGTATCAAGAGAAAGTTTTAGACACTTTACTCGGGTTTTTCTTTTCTTTTTTATTATAGAAAACATTAAATTTGATCCTGCGCTATCACTCTATCGCTAAGTTATACTTTATCTATGTTTTGTAATAAAGTCTTAGGCAAATAATAAATTTGCATATAAAAATATAATATAATTTTAGGACACTTTCATAATATAATTGTTTTCTATTAAAAAAATTATATTGGAGTGTACTCACATATATAAATTATTTATATTTTATAGGTGCGTGAATCCTGGCAAAGCTATGAACTGGATTTGATCAATTACCAAAATAAATGCAAGATTATTCGTGGCTGGGACGATCTCTTCAATAAAGTAAAGGAGCACATCAACAGCGTTGCCGCTATGAAACTGTCGCCTTACTATAAGGTAATATACTATCTAATATTACATTTCCTTTTCTTCACCTTTATGCTTTATCTCGCATTGTTTGGTAGGCAGAGATAAACTAGTGCCAATACTCTCCACTTTCTGTGGGGAACTCAACTTCGCGGTTGGCCTTGATTGAGCGAGGTAATAAAAATAATTTATTGCTTCTAATGGGCATCGAACCCGCAATTGAACAACGATCGCCGTAATATACTATATTTTTTATCAATTTCATTTTTAATTTAATATATTTATAGGTATTCGAAGAAGAAGCGTTGACATGGGAGGAGAAATTGAATCGAATCAATGCATTATTCGACGTATGGATCGACGTGCAACGTCGCTGGGTTTACCTGGAAGGCATCTTTAGTGGATCTGCTGACATCAAGACCTTGCTTCCAGTGGAAACTAGCAGATTCCAAAGTATAAGGTATATAAATAACACATATTGAGTTCTATTTATTTTTTTAAGTTGTATTTTATAGGAAAAATAAAATTTCTCGATATTTTTGTTTCAAAACATTATATTAGGGAATTATTTCTTTCTCTTTCATGTTATTTGTAAAAAAAATATCTATCACTTAATTCTCTTTAGTTAAAACTATTTATATATTTATATTTTGAGAGTGAGCCCTAAACACAGTAAAAACTAAACTATATATTTTTTTCAGCTCTGAATTCTTAGGTCTGATGAAGAAAGTAGGAAAATCTCCAATGGTGATGGATGTTCTAAACATTCCTGGCGTGCAACGTTCCCTGGAACGTCTGGCGGACTTGCTCGGCAAGATACAGAAGGCTCTCGGAGAATATCTGGAGAGAGAAAGGAGTAGCTTCCCGCGGTAAGTTATACTTATACCGTATATACCAATGCAAAAACATTGTGCAAATTTATTGCACAATGTTGATATAGTAAGCTGAAAAAGGTTATTTTTATTATATTACCTAATTAATTATAACTGTAATTTTTGAATCCCTTTAGTTTCTACTTCGTGGGTGATGAAGACTTGCTTGAAATTATTGGTAACAGCAAGAATATAGCTCGTCTACAAAAACACTTCAAGAAAATGTTCGCTGGCGTCGCCGCTATTATACTAAACGAAGATAATACTGTCATTAATGGTATAGCGTCACGCGAAGGTGAAGAGGTTAGTGTTCCTAAAATTCAGTTTAGTTTGTTTTTCCAAAATATTTAAAATAAAAAAGTTATTATTATATATTCATATAAACTATTTAAAATATATTTAAACAAAAACTACTTGGATGATTTTTATGGTTATGAATATGCTGAATCCTTGTCTAATATAGAAGAATGAAGATTTGTCTAATATTTATTACTTAAGAAAAAAATGTTTTGAATTTAAATGAACTTGTAATCTTGCTTACAATTATTGTTCCTTTACTAATAGACACATTTTGGAAAATCTCAGCCAAAAATATTGTCTCATGAAATAATGAAAATATTATTTTATTTGTTCGATTCGAAATTCTTGACGCCCTAGATATTTTTTTATGATGTTGCAGTCTGCTGTGATATATCATTTTCTAAAATACATAGATATCTAAGTAGTATTTTTTTTAGGTATACTTCACATCGCCGGTATCAACGATAGAAAATCCGAAAATCAACTCTTGGCTTTCAATGGTAGAACGCGAAATGCGTGTAACACTAGCATGCCGACTCAAAGACGCCGTGGGCGATGTGAAGCAGTTTAAGGACGGAAATGTAGATGCACAAAAGTTCATCGATTGGTGTGATAAATATCAAGTAAGTAGAGATTTATTTTTTATTATTACCCATTTAATTACGTAAAAGTTTTTTTATATTACATTGGTTTTGCAAAAAGTAAAATGGAAGTTATTAAAGGAGATTAATACAAAAAGTTTTTTTTTATGTTTTCATTTTATTATATTTGATAGAGGAAAGTGTTTTAATTTTAAATAGAGATATTAAGGAGATAATCCCAATTCCAGGCGCAAATAGTCGTGCTAGCAGTTCAGATCCTGTGGTCGGAGGACGTAGACGCGGCGCTGGCGGGCGGCGGCGAGCTCAAACGTGTACTCCAACATGTTGAGAACATGCTCAATATTCTCGCTGACTCAGTGTTGCAAGAACAACCGCCTTTGCGAAGGAAGAAATTGGAGCACCTTGTATGTTTTATTGTTATTTTTTGTTAGAAATTTATATTTTAATATTAACACGAAAGCGCGCTCTTTTGCTATTTTTTTATTATTAGAGGTTGTCTCCAGAAGGTACATGATTATTAATTTTTTTGTATGCATACACATTATATATTATATATTATTATATTATATATTAGGAGGCCAGTCGTGGTGCAGGGGCACAAAGTGTGACTGTAAAATCCACTGGTTGTGGGTTCTATCCCCACTCGAGGAAATGAAATATTTATTTACATTTATATGTTTCGCTCTGCCGACAGACAACACGCAATGCTTCCATAGCTCGGTAGAAAGTGGGGAACGGTGTGTATTAACACTAGGTTCCCTCTGCCTCCTGTATGCGGGATACAGCGTGAAGCTGATTTAATTATTTTTTTTAATAGAGGTTATATGAGGCTAAAAATTGCGTATTTTGTTGAGCTATCGTGCAAACTGGCCAACATAAAACCACACAAATATCTATGCTGGATATCAAACTTCACTTCACAATTTGAAATTAGTGAAACTACTATTATATTTTAAGGTCCGTTTAGTTTCTCTTTAATTAAACATATTCTCAAAACAGGTATTGTAAAGGGAAAACTGCATTAAACACAATACACTCACAATTTTCACATATTTATAATTAATTCCCTATTTCAGATTAACGAGTTTGTGCACAAACGTACGGTAACACGTCGTCTGATCGCCTCCGAAGTGAATAGTCCTCGATCATTCGAGTGGCTCTGCGAAATGCGATTCTACTTCGATCCCAGGAATAATGATGTAAGTTTAAATATAATAACTTAAGTATGTAAGTATAATAGTTACCTTTTTTATTGAGGCCGTAGTGACGCAATAAGACATTTCGAATTACGGCGGTTGTAAGTTTGATCCCCACATATTTATATTATTTTTGTTTTCCTGCTCTTAGTAGAGTAGTATTGACTTCCGCCACTCAACACGCAATTTTTCGAAAAACGAGTGGTTCATGTGAAACATAGTGTCATAACACTAAGTTCTCTTTTCCCACTCTGCTACGTACGTGAAAAAGCGTAAAGCAGATCTTTGATTTTTATAAGTAAATAATGAAATAATTACTTATATATTTTTAACGACAGGTTCTTCAACAATTAACAATACATATGGCCAACGCTAAGTTCCTTTATGGATTTGAATATCTTGGTGTACAAGATAGACTTGTTCAAACGCCTTTGACTGACCGCTGTTATCTCACTATGACTCAAGCTTTGGAAGCAAGGCTGGGAGGATCTCCATTTGGTAATTATTATTTTAGTAAAAAAATACCTAATAACTTCTTAATTTAATGCTAGGATTTAAAACTAATAGAGATAGTAGATTCATATACGAAAATACGAAATAATAAGCATATATATTTATAAAATGTTTATAAGTCATAAAGACAGCTAAGTTTAACAAAAGACAACTGTTGATAAATACAGGACTAATTATAAGAAAAGAAAAGAGACTACAGTGCAAATGAGTAAAAAAATGTAATCATAATAAGGCAATGATAATTTATTAAATATTTATATCAAATGTAATATTTAGGTCCCGCTGGCACGGGTAAGACGGAATCTGTGAAAGCTCTTGGTAATCAACTCGGTCGTTTTGTATTGGTGTTCAACTGCGACGAAACCTTCGACTTCCAAGCTATGGGACGAATCTTCGTCGGTCTTTGTCAGGTATGAACCGATATTATTATTGTATTGTTAGATATTGTTTAATATACACTAAAATCTCATTAATTTAGCACTTTTAAATAAAATGGTGTCAGCTTATTGAAATGTACAGATTACTAGATTGTATAGTAAATACGATAAGTAACTGCTTATTTACTAGTACTAAGTTTTTTTATCATTGTAACATATCTCTATTACAGTGGCGTAGTGAGGGGGGGGCAAGGGGGGGCATCTTGCCCCGGGCGCTACTCACATAGGGGCGCCAAATGGTCCGAAAAACTTTTTAACTTTAATTTTATTTAAATATTGCATTGGCTATTTACCTCAAATTAAATACAGGCGAAAAAAAACCTTTTTGTAAATTTGCCTTAGCAAGAAATAAAAGGCTATTATTTTTTATATTATTTATCACAATTAAAAGTTTTATTTAAAATATGTAAAAATCGCGACAATTAAATATTTTATATGTTTCTAGAGGACCAATTGACGCATATAATAATGCGCGTTGGCGGTGCCATAGCAAAGTGTAGGTATGCCACTAAAAGTATAAATATTGTCACAAAGGCATGGTAATGTGCGTAATATTTTATTTATTGATTGAATGTACTTTATAAGCATTACCATTGAAAAACATTAGCATTCTGTACTTCTTCTACATGTAACCTAAAAAAAAATCTTCTAAATGCAAAAAGGAAATCCCGAGGACATAAAGGATGAAATTGTAAAATCAGATGTAAAATCAGGTTGTACACCTACTGCTGCTAAATTTTTATGTATTGACACAATATAACAAATACAAGACTCTGAAGAAGGTGGTCCAAGTACATTACAAATATAATAGCTAAATCTGTGTTCACATCTGATGAAAAGCCTAAAAAAT
>DWQW01010036.1:0-12473 GCA_018249695.1 Heliconius erato demophoon | reverse complement strand
CCTCTTAGACCCGCCTATCTCACGTCAGATTAGGAATGGTCTCTTTGTGTCAGGAAGGGGATGTTACCTTGAAGATTTTATTTTCTTGTCAATTTAACGTATAAGGAATTGAGTGTTGTAGAGTTTGTAATAGTGTGGGTGCTTAACACATTTTGTATATTTTGATTGGTTAACACTATGGTTGGTTACCACTATGGTTGTGGTTTCAATTCCTACTTCAATGCGAGAATATATTATTTTAATTTATTCGCTCTTGTTATGTGGATCTGGTAAAATGAGGAACGGAGTGTCTTAACCCTTGGTTTCCTCTGTCTACTCTACTGTACAGGATACAGCGTGAAGCTAAAAAAGCGAAGCGTGGTGCATTAAAATAACGTTTGTTTTGTCATATTATTGGTCGAATGCGTTTGTTTCGCTTGAGGTAGAGTATTCGTTTAGCTAATCACATAATTAGACAAACGAATACTCTACCCCGAGCGTCGAGATTTTGAGATACAGACGGTGCGAAAGAGAAAAGAAAGTACAGACTTATCCCGAAAGACCATTTGCGGGATACAACGTGCTCGTAAGCGTGAACCTAAAAAGAAGTGTTATTGATAAATAATAATTTTCCTGGGCTGTAATCTGTGATACATAATTATACTTAACTACGACTATTATTTCTTGTCAGTCCCTTCTCGTCACTAATGAATGTAAATTAAATATAATATTTTAAATTTCTTCATGAAGACCACAATTTACTCGTATAATTGCAGAAAACATTTTACGTAGCTCTAGTTTTTGTCAAGCACACTTCCAGTTTCAGGGTCCATTTTAATGAAGTAAGTAAATAAATTAGTGGCAAAATACTCTATTATCCATGTTTAAGAAGTCATTTGCTGGTGTGTAGATACGGACTGACTGTCAGTCAGGTCAGTCATGCAGGGGCATAAACATGCGACTGTAAGCGTGATAGGATGTGGGTTCGATTTACACTCGACAAAATGAAATATTTGATTTATTCACTTCCTCGATTTGGTAAGAAGGGAAAGTGCAGCATTGAGTTTCGTCACTCAACACACGAAAGTGTCTTAATGGGAACGAATTGTCTTAACAATAGGCTGTTAGGTTCAATCTACCTACCCTGCTACCACGTGCGGGATACTGCGTGAAGCAAAACAAAAGAAAAGCAGTTAACTAATTTGGGAATAAAAGAGATGTTTGTCCATTGATCCATCCAAAAAAATAGTAAAGTATAACCTAAGCATAAATAATAAAATTTAATACTTCTAATAAAAAATATTTACTGTACCTACTACTGTATAACATTAAAGATAATGTAACATTTCCAAGAAATTAACTAAAAGTCAAAACACTTAAAGTGTTTCTGATAAGATTAGACGTTTTATACTAAAACAGTTTTAGATTTTAGCTTTAGCTTATCTAAGAATTCCTAGGATTGCTTCGAGTAAAGTTCTTTTGTTTATCTAAGGAAAAATAAAAAAAAACATTAAAACTCCAATTTGGCGAATGATAAAAATAAATTAATTTAAAATAAATTCAAGTATTAGCCAGAAGTACCACAAGGGCACAAGTGTGTGACTTTAAATGCGACTGGTTGTGGGTTAGATCCCCACTCGAGAAAATGAAATGATTAATTAAATGTATATTTTCATTTCTTCGCCCTGGTGCCGAGGCAAAACACAGCTTTGAGTTCTGCCATTCAACACGCAATGCCTTTAGAATTCGTCGGAAAATAGGAAACGAAGTGTCTTAACACTAGATTCTGTCTGCCCTGCCCTTTATGTGTGGGATACAGAGTAAGCCTGATGTTCAAATTGTTTTTTATCGTTCTGGTAGACAAAGTGCGGCTGAATCTTAGTAAAATGCACACAATGTATGCAAAATTATACATCAGCTTCACGCTGTATCCCGCACACAGCAGGGTAAGCAGAGGGACCTAGTGTTAAGACACTCCGTTCCCCACTTTTCGCCGAATTCTGGAGGAATTGCGTGCTGAGTGGGGGAACTCAACGCCGCGCTTAAAAAAAATATTCGGTGCGTGGAAAACGAAGAGTCTCAATAGGAACGTCCCTGGTAGTGGTGTTTAAATTTGAAAATCAAAGGTAATAAGCCCAGTTTTGTATTTCGCGGTGTCTATGGGACTACCACGTCAGTAGTAGAGGGTTAATACTCTAGACCGAAACTTAATACGTAGATTGCATTGTTTAGTACAAAAAAGTATATTTATTTGGTAAAACATACGTAAATAGCTCATGTACATATATACTTAATGTAAGACAATTTTAATTTTATTCATCGTTGAACCTTAAGACGATCAGTAAATTTAAGTATAATGAAAATTAAATTCCAAAACTCCAATTTATTTTTTTGATAAAAAAATACCGTATATATTTTGAAACGAGTGGTTTTGCATTCGACGCTTCGCTCATCAATCTTTACTCGCTTCGCCTGCTGTAATGATAAAGATAATTTCTCTCAGCTAAAACAAAGGATTGTGAATCAATACAGTTCTTATAGTTCTTATAGTAATCTTATAGTCTCGATAGTTGTGGGTTCGATTACGTCTCGGAGAAATAAAGTATTTTCATTATATATAAAAAACGCACATACGCAATTTTTGTCACATAATAAAACGAAATAGCCTAGTTTTAACTTATGATAAATTATATAACTATACTCCAAAAGACAGTATTACTTTTTTATTTATTTCGCTCGTCGTTGAGCCCTTAGTTTGCCAGTCAATTTAAGAGATATATCAATATAGGAAGTATTAAGTTCAACCGACCATTTCAACCTAATGGGGGTCTAATAGCCGTGTGTACGTGATCGAAATCGGTAAACAGTTTTAGTTAGTAGTTTGCCTTAAAGTAGTAAAAATGTATTATTTATTTATCATTTTCCTTTTATATATTTTATTTTATTAAAGTTTTTTTTTACCGTCCCACTGTATTCTGCATATAGCAGGCTCGACAGCAAGCAAAGAGAACCTATTGTTAGAACTCTCCGCTTCTCTATTTGCTGGCTTTGAATGTTGAGCGGAGTTAGCGGAATTCAACGCCACGCTACGTCTTGATACCAAAAAGAAGAAATAAAATTTAATATTGCAACTGTAAACCTGACGATTATGGGTTTGATTGCCACTCGGGCGAATTTAATGTTTTCATTTCCTCGCCTTAGTAACATTAGGTTCCCAGGTTTCCTCTACCTACCCTGTTATGTGCGGAATCAATATACATTGTCTTGAATGCAGTCGAAAAATAGATATTTGAATATACAATACAGTCTACAAATCTAAAGGTTTTCTCTAAGTGTTTCTACACTTAAGCATTTTCCAAATGACTAGAATGTTCCAAATGTGCCTTGGATGGTTTGAAATGAGCGCCTCGCGTGATTACAGGAGATGCGGTGGTTGAAATCTGCAGGCTTTTAGCCCAGAAAAGTTATACTACAATATACATATTTTCAGAAAATTTAACACATTCATTACTCTATTCTCTCCTTTTTCATGTTTTTTTGTAAATTTTTAGTAAATTACTACTTCTTTTAATATATGACTCGAATATAGTGTTCCTAAGTGTTAAAATTGCTTGGAACTTATCACGTACAGTTTAACTTTTAGTAAGGCAGACGCATACGTACGGTAGGTATTTAGGTAAATAAATACAAGATTTTTTTTAAATACAAGAAATATTCGTATCTTAAATTAAATGAAATATTTTTTAATATAATTAAAACTATATTGGAAGTTGAGTGGTGGATTTCAACACAGTAATTAAAAGAATGCAAGAAATATAGTAATTAAATGTAAAACTCTTGGAACGGCACAGTGGCATTGCTATAATCTGGGTACTAAATTTAGAGGTTTAACATTTTTTAATACATTTAAACTGAAATATTTAATATAAAAAATCATAATAAATTTTGATTCGCTCGTAATTTAAGTGATTACCATTCTAGGCTTATCTTTGAGATTTTGTGTATGGTTATACCTGTAAAAAAAGCTATAACTTAGGCTAATAAACTTATTAAATAAAAAATATGTATATATTTTTATGTATATACAGCTTCGCGCTGTACTCCGCATAAAGCAGGGTAGGGAGAGGAAGCCTATTATTAAGACACTCCGCTCCTGACTTTTTGCTGAAATCTACAGGCATTGCATGTTCAGTGGCGGAAATCAACGCCGTGGTTTCCCTCTACACCAGAGCGACGAAATCAAAATATTAAATATTTCATTTCCTCGAATGGGAATCGAATCCACAACCTGTCGCGCTTAAAGTCACACCCTTGTAACCCTGTGGCACGACTGGCCTCGTAAATTATTACTTTGAATTAAATTAAATTAAATTAGCTTCACGCTGTATCCCGCACACAGCAGGGTAGGCAGAGGGAACCTAGTGTTAAGACACTCCGTTCCCCACTTTCTGCCGAATTCTGGAGGCATTCCGTGTTGAGGGGCAGAACTCAACGCCGCGCTTAACCTCGACACCAGAGCGAAGAAATGGAAATATGAATTTAAGTAAATATTTCATCTCCTCGAGTGGGAATCGAACCCAGAACCAGTCGGTTTTGCAGTCACACCTCGTGCCGCTGCGCCACGACCGGCCTCATTATTACTTTGAAATTATTTAATATTATATTTTTGTAAATGTAAGAGATATTTATTGCAGAAAATTAAAAATAGAACTACCTCGCTCATTAACATTTAGATTACTTTTTTGCAACAACATTATAATCTAGATTCATTTTATATTTCATTAAAATTACATTACATATTCTAACTGACTGCCATCGAGGTATAGCGAGAGAGCGTTTCACTGTAAACGAGAAGATAGTGGGTTTGATTCGAAGTCGAAGTTATATTTATTTTCATGTTAAATTGGAATTAGTTATCGTTTTCCAATTGCCTATTATATGCTTTAAAATTTAAAATATTGATATTTTGGCGGCGTTAATTTTAGGCACCCAACACACCAATTTAGGCGGAAAGTTAAGTGTTTCGACACTAGGTTTTCTCTGATATTCTTATGCGGGAAAAAGCGACTAAAATTAAACTTAAATGACTAAAATGTTATCAAACCTGACCTTGCAAGATATTTCGGCCTTGAACAAACTTCAGTTCTCCAAATAGTTTAAGTTCTACACTTCCAACTTTACTAAGCACTTCTGGAAACGTAGATCTAAATTTATAAGGAGCTTTATAAGTGTAGTGTTTGAGGCTATTTATTTTAGGAGTTGTTGTTTATAGTTGAAAATCAAATTTATTAAGGATTTTTTTAATTTTCGTTCACATGTATACATTTTTTATACATAAAATATAAATATAATGTATATTATAAAAAAATAGGTCATCATGGCACAGCTGAAGACCGTAGGACTGTGAGCGAGTTGGTTCTTTGATCTGCACTCAGGTGAATATTAAATATATTATTTAAATTACTTATATTTCACCCCCTCCCTCCCTTCTTCCCTGGGGCGACAAAGCGCGGTATTAATTTACGTCATTGAACTGGCGATGTACTCATATTACAAGAATTTTAGTAAAGTTTTTAAAGGCTGATTTTTCTAAAAAAGAAAATAACATTTTGACATGTTTTCTGTTATTTAAGCAGTAAGTTCTCACTTCTTGTCAAATTTAATAATTAAAGATCCACAGTATCCTACCTCTTTCGATTATTCGACGATTGAAATGACATATGTATTTTTTTTTCTTTTAAGCACAGAACTCTAAAAAAGACAGTAAATATTGATATATTTTAATATTAACATTCTAATTTATTATAACAAGACCCACATACATTTCACGCACATTTAATTCATCTTCTTTTCTTTCATCATTTATATCAACAACTAAAGCCAAAAAGAAACTAAAAAACAGCTTTCCAAGTCTTAATACCAAGGCTAACGAAAATTCTTTTAGAATTCATTTATTCTGGACATGAAAAAGTAATGGAGATTGGCATTGCCTTTTAGTCGACGACAAAATGAAAAGTACAGAAGTGCCAATAAAGATAGCTGACACGAGAAGCGACGGGACACGACACTGTCAAATTACAATAGAGTTCTATTTCATTTATGTTTGTACGTATTCGCTTGGAGTATTTTTATATTGAAGTAGGTATATAGGTTCAATTCTTTGAGCTGAAAAGGGTAGTCTAGTGTTTTTTTATGAAGGATTCCAGAAAAACTAGAAAGAAAGCAGATTAAATTGTGTGAAACAGCTAAATCGGTTTAGGAACGCGGCGGTAGGTTGTAGGTCCAATTTGCACTCGGTGAACTATTTTCATTTCCTCACTCTGGTAAAAAGACAAAGCGAGGCTTTGAGTTCAGCTTCTCAACACACAATATATCTAAAATTGGGCAGAAAGTGAGGTACGGATTATTTTATATACTATACTATGAAACCAACAATAAAAGATAAAAAGTAAAAACAAAGAAATGAAACTAAGTTAAAATACGACTACAAGTTGAACTTTACTTCTTAATTTTCTCAAACTTGAGTGACATTATTAAGTTTGGAAAATTCACAAAGTAAATTATAGGAAAAGGCAAAGTAAATTATATATAACACTTTGTTACATATCTTTGTCAATTAAGTTATGTGTGAACCATTATCACTTTGAGAGAAATCAGAAAAAATAGACTACTAAAAGCTGCGATCCCTGCCCACCTCGTCCACTGTCATCAACCTCTTCTTACATGTCCTCAGATTCCTAATGCTTTTAAATTGACCTTCCAGTTCCAGTATCTAAATTTTTGAATTTTTTGAAGGTCAACCGAGATCCCTCTTATCCATCAGGTTATTAGATCTTAAATCAACCTTGCAGCTAAATACTTGAACTCGCTTATTCTTTCCCGTTTTTGAGTACTTTTAACGACAACAATTATTACTTTTCATAGAAATTTTGTATTTTAAAACTTTTACAAATCATTTTAACATTTAAATTTCAAATATTTTTAAAACACGGTCGAGTGACACTTGAATGACGACTTCGCCGGCTCACAGCGGACTGAAACTACGGAAAAAGTAAAACAAAATATTGAGTACCTACTTCAATTATGAACAAAAAATTTGGCAGAAACGCTCGATTTCTTTCGTTTACAAAAAGAATACTTATTTAGCCTAAATATTTTTTTAGTATTTAAAAACCGATTGGTTGTGGGTTCGATCCCCACTCGAGGAGGTGAAATATTTACTTAAATTTATATTTTCATTTCTTCGCTCTGGTGTCGAGGTTAAACGCGGCGTTGAGTACTGCCACTCAACATGCAATGCCTCCAGAATTCGGCAGAAAGTGGGGAACGGAGTGTTTTAACACTAGGTTCCCTCTGCCTACCCTGCTGTGTGCGGGATACAGCGTGAAGGTAATTTAATTTAATTTTTTAATTTTAAGAATAATGTTGTTTTATAATATTTTTCTTCTGTATTATTATTTAAAAGATACGAATCATATCTAGAAGTTATCGTGGCGCAGTAGCGTAAGGTTGTGACTGTAAACGCGACGGTTGTGGGATCGATTCCCACTGAAGGGAGTAAATTATTAAATATTGTCGATGTCAAAGAACTAGGTTTTGCCACCGAACACGCAATGCCTCGAAAATTCGGCGGAATGCGGAAAATTGTCTTAAAAGGAACAGAGTGTCTGGTCTAGGTTCATAGGTTCCCAGGTTCCCTATGCTACGTCAATTCACAGGATGAGGAGTTCCGTCATTCAACACGCTATGCCTCTAGAATTTAGCGAAAACTGGGGAACGGAGTGTCTTAACACCGTTGATGTGTGCGGGATACAGAGTGACATTATAAAATGAAATAATATTGGTATTAATTGTATAAATAGTATTGGTATAAATATATTTAAATTCTGGAAGAAGAAGAGCCAGGGCAATTGGCTAGTATACAAACGAGTATATTACGGATCCACCATTTGGCAAACTTTACAGAACAGCAGTTCAAAAACTTTTTTAATACCAAAGTTGACGTCGAAAATATACATACATGCCTAATGGAACAACATTTTTCTTTCAATTTTTATATAACGTGTGATTACTCACGTGGTAAATATTTATAAAGGTATATGGTATTTTAAAATATTAGTTATTTTTATTTGGCTAGTCGTGGCGCAGCGGCACAAAGTGTGATTGTAAAACCGGCTGGTTGTGGGTTCGATCCCCACTCAAGGACATGAAATATTTACTTAAGTTTATATTTTCATTTCTTCGGTCTGGTGTCGAGGCAAAGCGCGGCGTTGAGTTCTACCACTCAACACGCAATGCCTCCAGAATTCGGCAGAAAATGGGGAACGAAGTGTCTTAACACTAGGTTCCCTCTGCCTACCCTGTTGTGTGCGGAATACAGCGTGAAGCTGAGTAAAATATATTTTTTTATTAAATTGTAGTTAGTAAGAGATTTTCCTACTTTTAATTTTTTTTCTCTATGTTTGATAGAGGCGTCTGACTACGTTGGCAGTTGTGGGTTCGATTAAACATAAGAAAAAGTACGGCGTTGAGTTCCGCCACTAAACACACAAAAGCTACAAAACAACTCACTAACCTACTTAAGTAACTGTACCATTACGGTATCTAACAAATAAAACGAAAATGTGTTAACCCTTACCACGTACCCTGCGATTAATGGCCTCTAAATTACTTATACAAGTATCCTTGGGTGGTACTAATTTCCTTAACAAATTACATATTGACTAATGCTAATATGATAAATATGTTGAGAGGGTTTCATTAAAAGGGTGCTTCGATTATAATTTATTTTAATTATTTGTATGTGAAGCCGGCTGTGGCGCAGTAGCACAAACTGTCTAACTGTAAAATCGACTGGTGGTGGGTTCGATCCCCACTCAATGATCCGCCACTCAACACGCAATGGCACTTGGCGGAAAGTGCAACACTAGGTTCTTTCTGCCTACTCTGCTATGTGCGGGATACAGTGTGAAGCTGATTTAATTTCTGATTTATTTTAATTTAATTTGTTTTCTACTACACGTAGACTGAGTCTGTAAGCGCGACAGGTTGTGGGTTCGATTTCCACTGCAGAAAATAAAATATTTATTATTTTTATTTAAATGGTCTGGTGTCGAAGCAAAATACGGCGTTGAGTTCCGCCACTCAACACGAAATGCCTCCAGAATTTAGCGGAAAATGGGCAGCGGAGTGTCTTAACGTTGATCTCCCTGTACCTGTCCTACTACATGCGGGACATACACTTGTCCCGCTTTATGATGTAGGGAACTATTATTTACATTTATACTTTATTTAATATGTGTCATTTATATATTTTAATATTGTAATTTATTTTTTTGTCATTTATATACATACATAAAATCATACATACATTTAATAGGATTTATATATTTTATAGTAAGTATTCGTATTTAGTATTTTGTCGTTCGTATTTAGTATATTGAGTTGTCGTTTTCACATCTACTCTCTTGTCGACGGCATATTTTATTTATAACAGTCGATGCTTGCCACTCTATGCGCTTTCCATACGTTCCATTGTTTTCTTTATTATTTTCTTCGAAAACAGTATTTATTGTGTTGTGTTTTATGTATACGTTAGTGGTTGACTTTTGTATAAACTGTGTCGTGATTTACTATTTGTGTTCAAACTATATGTACTTTAAAAGTGTGTTGAATACACTCAGTGTTAACCGTGAGTAGACTTTTTTTTCGTCTCCATCAACGCTACATTGGTGACCCCGACGTGATATCACATATCAGTGCTCGTCAGCGCTCGAAGGTACATAGACATGTTAACTCACATTTGGGTACTCACACATTACCTTCGGCGCGCTTTAAACACGTCCTTGTAGACCTGATCGGCCCATTGCCACCATCGAACGACGGATATCGGTACTGCTTCACAGCCGTCGATCGCTTCACCTAATGGCCGGAAGCTGTCGCCATTGCCTATACCACTGCTGAAACAGTGGTCAAGGCGTGCATATCTTGCTGGGTATCCCGGTTTGGTTGTCCTACCGACATTGTTACGGACAGAGGCTGGGAGTTCGAATCCGCTCTGATCGAACAATTGTCTAAATCCATTGGATTCGTACATCGTAGGACAACCGCGTAACGCCCACAGTGGAGCGCTTTCACAGGTAATTGAAAGCCGCTATCTGCTTATCTTCCCCTTAGTCCTTCTCGGCATTAGAAGCACTAGAGTAGACTTTTTATTTGTCTCCATCAACACTACAATCTCGACACCAAAGCGATGAAAATGAAAATATTAAATATTTCATTTCCGCGAGTGAGAATCGAACCCACAACCAGTCACGCTTGTCCCACGATTGGCCTCGCAGAGCAATATACGCTGGCTAAATCGCTTAAATACGCTATTTAAAACAATTAAAATATTCATATTTTACCTTAAGTTAAAATTTTTATTATTATTTAATTTCAAATATACTTACAGTTGAATAAATATTTACTTCTACGAGTATACTGTTCAAATTCAAAGCAAACTATTTTATATAAATTGGAAACCACTTGACGGTGGTAGTTTAACTGCGGTTAGCGGTGACACTGCAGAATTTAGATTTACTTCTGGAACAACTACACAGAGCTGAATGTTTGTCTAAGAGGTCATCGCCATCACTAGATTTCCTTCGGTCCCCTCAGGTTCCTAGGTTCCCTATGCCTACCATGCTACGTGCAGAATACAGTGTGAAGATAAGAAAAAAAAGATTTATTTTAAGAAAGCCTTCAATATATATTTAAGCATTTCTTTAATAAACTACAAACCCACACTCTTCATTCCACTTATTACCATAGAATTTTTAAGCATTTTACACCTTTTCCAGCATATAGTATAGTAGGCAGAGAAAAAGTAGTATTAGGACGTTTCGCATTTCGACCTCAACGCGCTTTAACCAGCGCGCTTTGACGCGCAAGAGCCAGAAAATTAAAATAAATATAATCACTCCTATTAGAAATCGAACCCACAACCATAGCATTTACAGTCAGACGCTGTCATGGCCTTAATAAAAATTAGAACTTAATTTTCATGAGAAACTCAGGAAATACCAGTATGGCCTTATTATGTAAAAAAATCGTCTGTCATTTAAAATTCAAATTGACTTTGCACTTCTATCCAGAGAGACTCAGTTATGAAGTTACGGAAAGTCTTCGATATTCTCGTGGGGATTCTTCAAATGAATTCTCGATCCAGTATAGCTATTCGTTAAGATCTTGATGTATGTAGCTGTTTGTAACAAATATCTTATATTTTGTATCAATATTACAAATAAAGAGAGAGAGAGAAAAAGCCGTTGTGGCTCAGAGACAACACACAAGTACGGTACAAGATTGTGATTGTCGTTTGTGGGTTCGAATCCCACTCTAGAGAATGAAATATTTCTTTTTTTATTTGAAAACACGCAATGCCTCAACAGCTTAGTAGAAAATGGGGACCACAAGTGCCTTAAAAAGGAAGGGAGTATTTTAACACTAGCTTCCCAGTAATCTAGCTTTCGCTTATATATTTTGCTGTTTGCAGGATACAGCGTGAAGCAAAAGAAATATAAATGAGGTCATCATGGCACATGGTAACACGTCTAACTGTAAATGCGATGGTTGTCAGTTATGTCCCTGAAGTAAATGAATTATTTTCCTTTGAATACTGTGATGAAACAAAATTCTCGGTTGAGTTTCTTCAGTCAATATGCAGTAACTCAATTCGGATAAGAGTAAATCAAGAGTAACCAAGTCTTAACACTTAGTTTTCTCTGCCTGTTCTATGCTATGTGGAATAAAGCATGAAGCTACCGAGCCGAGTTGTCCTCAACTATATATTATTATTTTCTGAAATGATAAAAAAATTACACAAATTACAAATCGGTTTTTATATAAAAAATATATATTTTAAGAAATAATAAGGTATTGTTCTCAAAAGGGAACAGATTTTGAAATTACAGAAATATAATTGAAGTACAAGTAAGTTACAAGCGGAAGCGATTAAGACAAAGTAATGAGAATATTTTATTTTATACTATTCTATATAAACTAAACTAAACTAAAAAAAAAGCTAAAGATTCACGCTTTATCCTTATCGGGGTAGTCAGAGAGAACGGAGCGCCAAACGCTACGATCTCTACATACCTCTTTCGCCTCGTCCACTGTCATCAACCTCTTCATACATGTATGTATATTTTTTGTTTGGGCGAAAATTATAAAACAGTAGAACTATCACGATTAGTTAAATTCTCTACCTACTCTCTAAAACATTGAAAATACACAAAAGATAAAAAGGAAAAAATATATACACAGAAACGCTACCAAAAAATATTTTTCTAAATAACCATTTCGCCGCTACCAAAAAATATTTTTCTAAATTTGAGGCCGGTCGTGGCGCAGCGGCACGAGGTGTGACTGCAAAACCGACTGGTTGTGGGTTCGATTCCCACTCGAGGAGATGAAATATTTACTTAAATTTATATTTCCATTTCTTCGCTCTG
>DWQW01010035.1:0-12473 GCA_018249695.1 Heliconius erato demophoon | reverse complement strand
TTTGTTTGAAAAAAAAACTTTTTCATTTTTGGGAATTTATTTTTTTCTGAATTATATTAGGCTTTTATAGAGTAGTTAAAACTGTGGTTTCATTTAATGTGGTGCTGACACTTCCACCCTGTATACTATAAAAGAATTTAGAAAGAGAAATGGCTGACCATAGTCTCGTCTGTCTAGTAACGGTGTGTCATGCCACAAGGTACACCAATACGAAACACAGTTTATATATGTAATTAATTTAATAATATTCCATATAGAATTGTTCTTAGAACGCCTAATTTACATTTAACAAAATCAATAAAGAGTAATAATAACAGTTACACATTAAGGCCCGTATTTATAAACTGCTCTCAGGTCTGAGAGCTGATCTCTGGTCAAACTTGAGATGTAGTTTTTATTCATAAATTATATATCTATATATATATAAATATCTAAAAATTGTATCAAAAGTCAGCTTAAAGGAAAAAATACAAAAAGATAAGTCGGTATGTAGACGTTGAGTTCCGCCACTAACACGTGCCCCCAGAATTCAGCTGAAAGTGGGGAACAGAGTGTCTTAACACTAGGTTTAATCTGCCTACCCTGCTGTGTGCGGGATACAGAGTGCTGCTGATAAGAAATTAATTCCGAAATTCTATATCTTATAAAAATAAGGGAGTGGTTTAATTTATTTTCTACATCGCGTTATACTGACGGTAATTTACCGTGGTAAGAAGTCGTAGTGGTTTAGTATAAAATTAATAGACAACATTACAACCGTTAACAGAATATCATAAGTTTATTCTATACACCAACAGAGCACAAATTAGATAAATGAAAGTGAATATCATTCACTTTCATTTGTAAACTATGTTTATTCAAAGCAGAATTTATAAAGATATTTTATTTTCTAAAAAAATGGCGTCGAAAAAAATGAGGCCAGTCGTGGCGCAGGGGCACAAAGTGTGACTGTAAATCGACTGGTTGTGGGTTCGATCCCCACTCGAGGAGATGAAATATTTACTTAAATTTATATTTCCATTTCTTCGCTCTGGTGTCGAGGCAAAGCGCGGCGTTGAGTTCTGCCACTTAACACGCAATACCTCTAGAATTCGGTAAAAAGTGGGGAACGGAGTGTCTTAACACTAGGTTCCCTGTACCTACCCTGCTGTGTGCGGGATACAGCGTGAAGCTGATTTTTTAAAATTTTTATTGAGATAATCTCTTAAATATATACGTGTTTTATATTTTTAAATATTTTAAGCTATCATAATTTAACTTATATAATTTTTTTATTATTTATTGTACATAACTATGATTTCTCTTCTCTTATTCCCGACTGCTAAGGAAGGGTTATGTTTTTCGCGCGTATCTTGTATGTATGTAATATTCTTTATTACCTCGTATCTCCAGAACCGCTGAACGGATTTACATATTTGAGGTATCGATAGATTCGTATTAGCAGCCCAAGTGTTCTTAGATAGGTGACGTTAATAAAAAATAATCATGGCGGCTGTGGTACGCCATTGGACTTTGTGAAAAAAAAAAAAATGTTTCGAATATTACAATATGGGTATCAAATTCAAGAGCTCAATTTCAGGATTTTAAAAAGGTATATCATGATTATCATTACCATAATAAATTCTAACAAAAAAATGAAAAATAAAAAAATATTTGTAAAAACAAAAACCCCGACTGCATCATAGAAAATAAACAAGCCTAATAGTTTATTAGGATTAACAGTCGGGACCTATAAGTAATTCTTCAATCAATAAAATCTTTACCAGGAACCCCGCATAATTTAAAGAGGTCGCGACTGCTAATCCTAATAAACTATTGGGCTTGTTTATTTTCTATGATGCAGTCGGGGTTTTTGTTTTTACAAATATTTTTTTATCTTTAATGTTAATCTAATCATATAGATAATATTTAAAATTGGAATAAAATTATGTAAGTAGCATTGACGGTTTCTTATTAAGAAGCTCCTTCTAAATTAAAACAAATGTTGTAATTTGCTCGATGAAGTCATTCCTAATGCCTGTCGTAAATTTTGTTGTGCGCTCATTAATTCAACAATATTTTATTTTATGATTTACTAGAGACCTACACGCGGCTTCGCCCGCTTAAACTTATCGTTTGGTTATATGCAAATTAAAAAAAAAATGTTTACATAAGCTGTAGGTTATTAGTTATTCTGATGGATATATGGATATATATGGCTTATATTACTGTAAAGTTTCATCTAAATCAGTTCAGTAATTTTTGCGTGAAAGTGGAACAAACAATCATCTTCACAAACTTTCACATTTATAATTTTTGTAGGATTAGTAGAATTACTGAAATATTGTACAAAATAACTTCTGCTAGCTAAATTTTTATTCAATAAAAGCAGCTGACCTTCTATAATATATTTTAAACTCACAAGCTTGTTGACGTAATTTAAATCTTAATATAAAAACCCTTAAATGTTTGATGAAGTCATATTATGAGGTCGTCGTGGCGCAGTAGCACAAGCGTGCGACTGAAACGATAGGGTTGTAGGTGTGATTCTCCTTCGGGGGAATGACATATTTAATACTTTAATTTCCCCGCTCTGGTAAAATGGCGTTTAAATTCCTAAATCAAGACGCAATATAGCTCGAAAATTCGACGGAATCTCTTCACACTAGGTTCTCTACCTACCCTGCTTTCTGTGGGATACAGCCTGCACCCAAAAAAATATATATATATTACACACATCACACACGTCTATCGTGTTACTAGGTATACTTATTATTATTATAATTTTCTTACTAAAACTTTGCAAATAGCTCATTTAAGATTTTAACACTGACTACCTGTCATTATGTACGCCTTAAGAATGTTCATGACCTGAATATTTATAACAGACGCAGTTTTTGTTTTGGCCGATTTTGCACGCTTTTTACTTTCCCTAGCTTGTTGGTTTTGTTGAGTTTTGGCAAATAATAATACTTAATCAGTAAATACTACAAGTGCAGGTTCTTATCTTGCTATCTGAGATTCTATAGAAACAAACAAGGCATATTAAATATGTATATATATGTGTATGTATATATAAACCGTAATCACCTTCATCGATATCATTCCTCGCGGCGGCTTCCAGCAGCATGACGCTATCGCTAAAGTATATGCTGCGTTTGTTGCTCTTCTCTCGCTTCGCCCTCGCCCTCGCCCACTCTTTCTCCCGCTGCTGCCATAGTTTAAGTTGTTGCATGCGACGTCTATAAAAGGAAACATGAGTGTTAAGTAACAAAATTGACATTCAAATGATACAAAACAGTGCTAATTTTATGCACTCCGTGTTCTTATATGACTAAGGTTATACCTACTTAATTAAAAAGGCTACATCTACTTAACGCTTTGGAAATGTGTAATATTATTGCAACTCCGTTACTAAACTAAGAAATATTTAAAAGAAATGTAGGTAAAAAAAAGAAATATAGACTATAATAATAATATAGCTCTTTTTTAAATACATATTACAAAAAAAAAATTGTTATTTAAAAATTTCATTAAAAGAATGCGTTTCAAAATGCCGACGTTGTTAAATGTTAAAATCGTTATAATTATAATCCTTAATAAAATTTTGTTAAGTCATCATATGATCATGAAAAATACGTTTTATTATCTATTATTACAACAAATGGACAACCTTAAAAAATTATATTATATTAAAATATTTTGTTTCTACTATTAAAAGCGATCATTTAAACAGTCGATGTTCCAAATTGTGAACTAAAGTCCAAAAATGTTATTACTCAACTATAAGGCTTCATTTCGCAAATTTCACATTAAAAATTTCGTATCATACACTATATTATTTCGTATAAATACTCACCGCTAATTGGACAAAACAGATTAACGTCAATGCCTAAAGTATTGTTACAGTAACAGGCGTAAAGGTCGCCCGCAAAAAATGCTCGCCTAGCTCTGAATTACACTTTTTATTTAAACTTATTTAATAGTGCTTATAATAACAGCTCATGATTTATTATATTCTTTATTGCACTTAAAAACATATTAGAAACACAAAAATTAAAAGATTAGTTAGCAAAGGTGGTAATTGGTTTATAACACCAGGCCAGTCGTGGCGCAACGGCACAAGCGTAAACGCGACATGTTGTGAGTTCGATTTCCAGTCTAGAAAAAAATAAATATTTATTTTTATTTCATCGTAAAAAAGCGCGGCTTCGAGTTCTACTACTAAATAAGCAATGATTCCAGAATTCGGCGGAAACTGGGGAGCGGAATTTATTAACACTAGTTTCCCTCTCCTGATACATTTAGAGAGCAAAAAAAAAATATTACACAAAATGTTGTGTTATTTAGTATTGGAATAAATTACAAAAAAATGCCAACATCCAAAACTCTACATTAAAAGTATACCTAGTTTAAATATTACTACTTATGTAGTACTGTATATACTTAGATATAATTTAATCATTTGAAATAACGGTAAACACACACTTCATTGAAATGGAAAACTAGACCACTGCATTTTAATAGAGTGCCGTTACAGATAAAAATTATTAAAACTATATTTATTATTTTATAGTTAAAAAAAATAAAAAATCAGCTTCACGCTGTATCCCGCACACTGCAGGCTGGGCAGAGGGAACCTAGTGTTAAGACACTCCGTTCCCCACTTTCTGCCGAATTATGGAGGCATTGCGTGTTGAGTGGCAGAACTCAACGCCGCGTTTGTCCTCGACACCAGAGCGAAGAAATGGAAATATAAATTTTAGTAAATATTTCATCTCCTCGAGTGGGGATCGAACCCACAACCAGTCGCTTTTACAGTCATACTTTGTGCCACTGCACCACGACTGGCCTCATCATATTTTATAGTTGTGTGGTAAAAATCAAAAGCTACAGATACATTCAAACGTGTCGCGACTGAAACTGGTTATGGAGCGGGGTCATTAGTGCCGTCAGGTCCAGGATACGAATATATTATTAAATCTTACATCTACAAATCTGGGGCACTTACAAAACTCTGTACACAAACTGTAACATTATATCAAAAATTATTATATCGTTTTCACAATATGGTATATATATACCTTTGCCTCGCAAGATGCGACTGCCAACAAGAATTTGCTTTGAAAATTTATCATCCAGCAAAGAGTTGAAGTCAGACATCGTGATTTAAACGTTAGCGTTGTATTGAGTGATTTATAAATAAATGTGTTCTCGTACAAGTCTTTCGTACTGTGATTGTGACAATTGTGTTTCAATTGGCACATATTATAAAAGCATGTGCTAAACTACTGTGCATATAAAATAATATAACTAACATATTTTGATTTGTTGTTGTAAAGTTTCTTAAAATAGGTAGCTACCTAATCGTATGGAGTAAAATTCAGCTTCACGCTGTATCCCGCACACAGCAGGGTAGGCAGAGGGAACCTAGTGTAAGACACTCCGTTCACCACTTTCTGCCCAATTCTGGAGGCATTGCGTGTTAAGTGGCAGAACTCAACGCCGCGCTTTGCCTCGACACCAGAGCGAAGAAATGGAAATATAAATTTAACTAAATATTTCCTCTCCGCGAGTAGGGATCGAACCCACAACCAATCGGTTTTCCAGTCACACTGTGCCGCTGCGCCACGACTGGCCTGTACTGGAGTAAAATTCCATTGATGATAACTGTAAGACAGTGATGAGAAACTAGATCTGAGATGCACGTATTAGATAACAGTACCTAGGCACTTGATTTATTTATATTAGCGGTAAGAATGTGAATATAATTATATTGTGTTTATTCTATAAAATGAAACATTGTGATTGCTATCATATAAATAAGGCTCGTTGTCAAATAAGACTATTTGGCCAAATTAAGTATATATTTGAATATAGACTATATTTAAACATTTTTTTTTTTATAATAAATTTTTGTGCTATAAAGTGAAGTCGTAGCGGAGGACAAAGCGTGACTGAACGACTTGTTGTGGGTTCTATCCTAACTCGAGAGGAAATAAAATATTTATTTAAATTTATATTTACATTTCTTCGTCCTGGCGTCGAGGCAAAGAAAGAAAGTCGAGAACGGAGTGTCTTGACACTAAATGCCCTCTGCCTACCCTACTGTTTGCGGGATATAGCGTGAAGCAGATTTGATTTAATTTTCATTTAAATATTTTTAACAATATTTAAAAAAAAGCCTTTAAATATTTATATTATTACAAAAATAATCGAACATGTTTATAAAGACAAAAATATCCCAAAAATGTGACTGTGTCACGTTGTATTTTTTACTTATTTGCATCACGAACACGCAATTATAATTTCCAATTTCCTTGGAAGCTTTACATTTAACGCTTAATCCCGCATGGGCTAACAGTTCGTTCGCATGCAATCATAAAAAGTGAAAACAGTTTCACTTCCTACGTCAATAGGTACCTACACATTTTATAAAGAAAAAGAATAAAATAAAAAAAAACAGCCATTCTTTTAATTTTAATATAAGTTGAATAATATTCTAATTTATCTCTCACAATGAAATGTCTTTAATATATTTTTGCATTCTTGGAACATAAAGTAAATAAAGTTTAAAGTTTTACTTAACTCTTTCATATCAATTTTTTTCGTGTAATATATATATACCTAAAGAAATACGGTAGCTAAAAGTATTATATTTTTAATATCTAAGAATTCATAGACTCGATTAGCCTAATATCATGTACAACAACTGTTAAGAACCAAGATATCTATTCTCGTATCTCGTACAATCGTAATCTTAAACAGCTAAACAATACCTTAATACTTCATCTATATCTACATTTGACATTTGATATTTCGATAACACTAGATAAGTCTATAACTGTAGTTACTATTAAAAGTATTAGCCAACACGTGAATATTAGAAAATAATCAATTCTAAAGGAATAAAAAGTGGGTCAGTTAACATTCGCATTTTCTCTCCACTGGTCAAGATTTATATAGCGTGCTTTCAAGATAAAAATAAAGCCTCTATACTTTTAATGAATACGACGGTGTAATGAGAAATTGTAAAATATTAACTAATCTGCAATGAAAATGAAAATTATTTAAAACTGAATAGGAGTTAGGTACTATATCAGAGAAGTACAATATACAATATTTAGATTACTGAAATAAAGTTTTTTTTAGGTCCTTGATATTGATATTTTCCTCGCTCGTTCTAACTGGTCCCTAGGTTTTTTAGGTTCACTTGGTTTTAATAATTTTAATTTTCATCAATTGTTAAATAAGAAGAATAATACGTTAAATTATATTATTTTTTTAAATGACTTTATTAAGGCTAATTGTGGGCAGCGGCACAAAGTGTGACTGGTTGTGGGTTCGATCCCCAGTCAAGGTGATGAAATATTTTCTTAAATTTATAATTTTTATTTCTTCGCTCTAATCTTAATCGTTACCTATGAATATAAAAATTATAATATAAACACTACATGAGTATATCAGCAATAATGATGATGGGATAAAATAAAATAGGATTTTTACAAAAAAGATGACATCTTCACCAAAACATTTATACATTAGGTAGTATAAGTTACTTCTGTAAGGCGATGGGCGTTCACAATCACAATCAGAACCTAACCAAATTGTCATCAAACTACCCTTGAAATGTATGCTTTCTAATAAAAGAATCATAGAAATCGGCTAGCGTGATATTGAGTTATTCGTCCATTCATCGCACACATATTCAATGCAAATATAATACTTATATGATTTTCACATAGATAACATTGTCAGAAATGGAACAAATTGAAATGGGACCACACAGGAAGCATCAGCTTTTGAATAAAAAAAGGAATCACCAAATTCGGTTTACGCAGTCCAAAGTTCTGGTAACAAACAAAAACATAAAAAAGCAGTTGAATTGATAACCTCCTCCTTTTAAAGAAGTCGGTAAACAAAAAATAATTCTTCAGATGAAAGTTTATCGTAATTTGCGATGTAAACATTCAAACATACTGAATGATTCATGAAAGAAAAGTTTGAATTAGCCCGATGTTGTAGTACTTGTTGCATCATTGGAAAGTAAGCTGCAGATACTAATCATATAGGATGAGGTGATAAAAACAGTTTACACAAGTATATATCACAATTATTATTTTTTGTATAAAATAAAATAAAAAAAACAAAATAAAAACTCATAAAATTCATATAAACTGCCTTTCAATGTTCACCAGCTCTTGGACAGTATTTCTAGTAATAACGGCTTCTACTATCGATAAAATAAGTAAATTAAACTAAGCAGATTACATATATGTACATATATAAATTTCTAAATATATTACCTTATAAATAACACCGTTATGGTGCAGTTAAAAATAGACTGATTGTACGCGCGAAGGTTTTAAGTTCGTGTCTCACGAAGGAAAGATCACGAGTATGTACTATGTAGAGGGAGAATAAAGAGAGTGTGAATAAATGATTTAAAAGATTTTCAAGAATAAGTCTTATAATCCTAAGTAAAAATATATAAGTACATAATATACTTTTAAATATTATAAAATAATAGCAACTATAGTATTATTTCATAAAAATATTATGAAAGAAGAATATAGTGTGTGTATAGTGTGTGCCTATTTCTTTCTAATTTCATACATAATCAATTTTGCACCTTCCTTATGTTATTTTATTTGATATAGATTAAATTACACTTGCATCCATCCATACTACCAGCAATCTTTAACATTTCAGCTTGGTCTCAGTGAAAGTAAGAGAAAAAACGGTAGTCATAAAACAACTAACGACATGCAATAAATACAGCCTTAATCTCAATATATGTTGAGATATTGCACAAAAAAGGCCTATATTATTTACAGCCACTTTTGCAATTTTATCAGCTCTTAGTTACACTGAATTACCATTACGCAACAGTATTAGAGTGTAAGCATTCCTGATAATACGTTTGTATGTGTTTAGTATAATAAGGAACATAATATAACTGGAGAGAAATTAGTTTCGATCATAGTCAAAGATTATTATGTTTATTTACGTTTTAAATCAGCTTCACGCTGTATCCCGCACACAGCAGGGTACGCAGAGGGAACCTAGTGTTAAGACACTCCGTTCCCCATTTTCTGCCGAATTCTGGAGGCATTGCGTGTTGAGTGGCAGAACTCAACGCCGCGCTTAACCTCGACACCAGAGCGAAGAAATGGAAATATAAATTTAAGTAAATATTTCATCTTCTCGAGTGGGGAACCCACAATGGTTTTACAGTAACACCTCGTGCCGCTGCGCCATGACTGGCCTCAACGTTATTTACGTTTTATTTTTTTTAAATAATTTTTATAAATAAATAAACATTGTTTAAAAACCTCAAAGCTTATAATATACCCTACAACCTTGTGCAAATTTAAAAAATACGTTTTATTATATGCTACGGCGTTTGTCATTTGGACCATAACATATATTTTGTTATTTTATATTATTGTGATTGATTCTTCAGTATTTTAAACATACATATTATCTCAGCTCATCTAAATAAACTATGTAAGTATAACTTATTATATGTATATTATAAACAAGTGAAAAATAGAATTGAGCTGAAAATAAGGCTGAAAACACATAATAGTATGTAGTAAACGTCTAAGCTTTATTTTTAATAATATTTGACTTTACTAACGGCTCATTTAACGTTCACAAGTTGAAGAGCGCACTATGGCACATGCTTAATATGATGTCAAATTAATAAATATACTATTTATTTTTTAAGTATATTACATACAGCTTGAATGAAATTGAATTCCGTTGAGTTACAGTTGAGCATATTAGATTCATATTGAGGTAAAATTAACAATACTAGACAATGTCAGGGCAATTTAGCATTGATTAAATTTGTTTTCTGAAATAAATTCACTATCAATAAAAATAAGGCTAAATGAATACAAAAAAAAAAGCCGGAAGTGAAACATTTACATAAATATTTTATTACCATTGCTATAGAAGGATATATTCAGTTACATACATAAAAACTTTAACCAATTATTTCAGCTTTTATTAAATCATAAATGTCTTTTTTTAAAGTACTAAACAACTGCAATAATTACAGTTATACAAAAACACATTTTGAAAAAATGTGTAATGATTTCTTAGTCACAGAGTTTTAAAGATCAAGTTTATGGTAACCAATCAATGAAAGATCAAAATTTTGCTATATAATAGTCAAATCATTAATTCTTTTTTATCTTTACATTTTTTTGAAGCCAATTTAATTATTTTTCTTTTATATAAATGTAGCAGATATCTCTTATTGTCTCTTATTGTTCTAATAATATATGACATTCATAAAAAAATTGTGAGTAAAAATAAAATTGTACTATGTTCTTGTACTATGGAATCATGTTGCACCTGCATGCACTAAGTACCTATGACTTTAGAATGCATAAGTTACATAAAGACATGTATGTAATAAACATTTAACATTATAAGCTAATTGAATATAAAATAAATGAATCATTAAAAAAATAATTATATTAATGTAAATGTAGGCTTACCGTCTTGCTAGATGAAGCCTCTCCTGTGTTGTGAGGTGCTCAACTTGCACCATTTCCGCAACCAAATCTGAATGCTCCATGTTGACTACAAATAATAATGTTATTTATATATAAAATTATATGTAACTACCATGAAAATATAATTAAGTTTTATAAATATTATTTTGAGACTTGCTATCAAATTACAACACAAACAAACATGGTGTTGAGTTCTGCCACTTAGCATTTAATGTCTTAGAAATTGCGTGGTGCATGATAACAGTGTTTAACACTGTTCTTTCAACCTATCCTGCTATATAGGAAACCAGCCTTTTCACTACTATTTATAATTGTATTTAATATTATATATACATACAAAAAATATTAATATATTTGTTTTTATACATATTTATTATAAAATTTGAATTTCTGTTATTTTTAGTATATACAGATTGAGATGAATATTTATTTTTATTCAATGACAAAATAAATTGCTATTGCTATATTAACGAAAATAAAATATTTGGTCACTATTCACATTTTACCACTAGAGTAAGACAGTGAACTTAATAACATAATTTGTTGTTATCAAAAGCTAGATTATTAGTACAAAAATTGTACTAAAATTATAGTAGTTATTTTCAGTAGTACATACTTTTACAAAATATAATCAATATATCCTCATTTTATAATATATAAAAATATTTTTCATTGGTATTAGATTATTCTGTAATTGATTGATATTTTTTTTCTTCAATATTACTATTTGGTATGATTTGATTTCTATTAAATATTAAAAATATGTATTTAATTTAATTATTACATTGCCGGCTTCAGACATATAAAATAAAAGAAAAATAAGGATGCACACTTGTTGATAGCTGATGATAAGATTACAAGTAGTCTTGATAACTAACGAACAATAGATTTTTTTTTATTATAAGGGGGTGAAAAATAAGATTTCTACTGAAACATACGTGTATTTAAGTTTATAGAAAATATTTTACATGTTTTATATTAATGTCGTAAACAATAACATTGAAACAATATTAGAAAGGCACCATTAACAATATGAATACTTTCGTATTCTAGGCTTACTAGCCTATTGATAGTACAATTAATACAATTTGTTGTTAGAGTTTTATTATTTATTATTTTCAATGACACTTACCGTTCTATATTATTAACTACAGAGCAAAAGTATGTTTCATTCTCGTCTTAATAACTTTGCAGCACATAACACTGTACACTAATAAATAATCAATCATATAGCAAATCGTAAATCATTAAATTTTAAATTTATTCACTAGGAGCTTTTACAGTTATGCGACATTTTCCGTTATTTTTCATGAAAATTATAAACAGGAAGAAAAACCACAAGACAACAAGCACACGGGCAAGCTAGCGGACTACAGATAACATTTATATTTCATTTCACGTTGTGGATGTCACGTGACTTATAATTACTATTGTAAATAAAATGAGACAACACAAATAATAGTAACTTGAAAAACAATAATTATTATATAAATATAGTTCTTTAAACTTAAGAATGAATTTTATAAAAAAAAAATTATTCATTAATAACATAATAAATTGTCCCTCTCCTCTATACGTCAAATATCAAAGGTACGTACGTACCTACGACATCTAGGGAAGATTTTACAAAACAAATGCAAAATTCTTGGCGCGAAATTTAAAATTGCGTTTAAAGTTACTTAGTACTTTAAAGACAAAAGCTATCCATTTGTAAAGTAGTATGGCTTTTCACATAGTTATTACCAATTTTTTTTTTCAGTCTTATCTGTTTACGAGACTAACGCGAAGCGAAAGAATCCAGAAAGTTAGTATAAATAATGTAAAATCATCTGGATCTCCTCTAAGGATGGGCGTTCCACAAGGATCTATACTTGGTCCCCTTTTATTTCTTCTTTATATTAATGATCTGCCTTTTTATGCAAAGAACCTATGTGATATTGTACTCTTCGCAGATGATACCTC
>DWQW01010034.1:0-12473 GCA_018249695.1 Heliconius erato demophoon | reverse complement strand
TGCATTGTTATTATTTAGCATAATTTTCACTATTACATCTCATAATATAAGACTGGCTCTTTCATAACTTTTGGTGGCTCTTTCAATACCAAAATGTTATGAAAGAGCCAAATGACACATTTTTTTTAAATGAATATTTTATTGCTTTTTTATTGTATGTAAAGCTTATTTCGTATGAAATTATCTAGTTTAATAAATGAATAATAATTTGAGAGAAAAAAAACTTATGTTCTTCAATTAAAAGTATATTTTTTTGCTTCGTTTAGTAAACTGGCTCTTTCATGCCACCTCTCCCTTACAGCGTGAAGCTGAAAACAATCCTTGTTATATATAAAGACCATCGTTGCTCAGTGGGACAACTTCTGACTATCGGCGCGATGATTGTGAATTCGAACTACACTCATTGCACTGTTTTAATAATTAAATTTAGATAAATATTTATATTAAATATATTACTATTGCTAGTTAATTAGATGAAGCGTTGCGTAGATCTCTACGCAACGCTTCATCTAATACGTTATATTTAAAAAAATTCTTTTAAATACTGATATATGAAAAATGTAAGAATCTGAAAATAGAACCTACGACCACCGCAACCATACATTATTCATACAAGTAGAAAATACGAAACTGCTTTAACATTCCATTTAGGTATGAACAAGAAAAATTTGAAACACTCTTCCACTTCATGATTCAAGAACGCGCATAACATATAACGACTACACTTATTATTACACTGTATAAAGTATATGTGACTGTAAAAGAGACTATTGAATTTCAAATAGACGGAACGACAAACTTATATTTCATATTATATAAATTAAAGTAACGAATAAATTTGGTTTTGTTTGTTTGTTAATATATATGGATATACATATAATGATATATATTTTGTACCATAAAGAAGTGAGGCCGTCGTGGCGCAGGGTCGTAGGCGTTCGACTGTAAACGCGACGGTTGTGTGTTCGATTCACATTCGGGGAGCGAATATTTTCATTTCTCCACTCTGCTCTGTTAAGAACCGGTGCAAGAAACACTGCGGCACTTTTTTCTAGTAGACAGTAACCTAGTGTTAAGACACTCCGCTTCTTACTTTTCATTAGGATTTTCGACATATAGGACTCTTGAGTGGCGAAACTCAACGCCGCGCTTAGTCTACCAGAACGGGAATAATCGTAACCTGAGTTGGAATTGTAAGTAACGGAACGTGACTGTAAGTATTGCGGTAGTGGGTACTACCGCAATACTTACAGTCACGTAATATCCACTTTTCTACAGTGATATTTGAATTATGATTTAATATATTTGCCTTTCAAATAAATATTACTATGAAATATTTCAAACTCTACAAAGTGAACTATGAATAGAGTATATGAACACTAGGTTATTTCTGCTTACTCTGCCATACAAGGGAACTACGTGGCTAAATATAAATTATAAAAATATAAATAGTACTCTGAAGGCCACTATTGTAATATATATAAATAGTACTTTTCTAGGACTCAATATTTATAAATCTTATAGCACTAGGTGCCATTTTTCGCGCAAAGAAGTATTTTGAATTAAAAAGAAAAACTAAAAAAATCAACTTGACGCTCTATCCCGCATACAGCAGGGGAGGCAGAGGGAACCTAGTGTTAAGACACTCCGTTCTCCACTTTCCACCGAGTTCTGGAGGTAAAATGTGTTGCGTTTTACCTCAAGACGGGCCTCTTTAAATTTTAAAAACAAATTCCCCAAACTAAGTAAAATTACACTTCTAAATTACTTCTAAAGCAACCAAAAGTATTATTTATACGAATAAAATAAAAATCTTTAACGCTCCTTCAAAAGCCCTTGACACAGACGACCTCTAAAGCCCACTAGTATAATACACATTCAATAATAATTTTATTACGTCTATAAAGTCGGCTATAAAGTTTACTGTGCCCATTTTATTGTTGAACTTAGCTGAATTACAGAAGATAGCAAATCATTATATGATAGAATGGTGTTGCCAGATTTTGTTACTTTTGGGAAATAATATTGAAATATTCAGTTGAATGTATAGATGTTGTCGTGATAATACATCCCAAAGGCATCTGATCAAGTGTCTTGACACTACGTTTACTCTGCATACCCTGTAAATTCGTGAAGTTAAAACAATTAATATTAAATAAATCGAGGCCATTGTGGCGCGATGTTTGTGGGGGAATGAAATATTTAATATTTTCATTTCCTTGCTCTGATAAAGACACAAAGCGCGGCGTTGAAATTCGCCACTCAACACGTCATGCCTCAAAAATTCGGCGGAATGTTGAGAACGTAAATGTCTCAATGGGAATCGGAGTGTTTAACCCTAGTTTCCCAAGTTCCCTATGTCTACACTGCCATGTGCGGGATACACAGTGAAAAAAATACCACAAAAAATATATATTTACCTAAATATAAGCAGCACATCGTAGTAACCCTACTAAAGGTAAGTGAAAAAATCACCAGACGAGTATTTCCTTCTTTTACTAGGCATAGATAAAACATAAAACGCAACACTTTTATTCAAGAGAACAACAAAAAATACAGCACTTTCATAGAAATTATATTCCACAAGTAATATTGCTAGCCTTAATACAATTTTAATTAAAAAATGTACAAAAGAAACGAATACGAATTCATGAAACTTCTATAGAGAACTATATTTTATTTTATTATAAAAGGAAATATGATGAAAATCATAAACAAAAATCAGAAATGTATAGATCCAAGTATAATGTAATGTAAAATAATTCTATATTTTTCATACACTTGTATGAAAAATATAGAATTATATTAAAAAGGTGACTTCATGAGAGTAACGTGGGTAACGGTTTTTTAATAGTGTAAGGAAGTGGGTTAAAACTCCTGTTAGGCTTTTTTATAATTCAAAATATCAGTGGTTTTTTTGTCTAGAAAGATCTTGTGATAAATTTGTAGCAAGCATGGTCTTGAAATAGACAGAAAATGAATAAAACGTGTACAATATTATTATTTGTTCTTTAGTTTTCATGGATTCGGATATATGTATAAACATATGTATAACACTCACACACTATGTAAAATCTGATTAAGTCTGACGTACAGCCAGACCGCCACGAAGTATTATTATCATATTTTGAATAAAAACATTGATATGTGTACATATTTTAGTCAAAACATAAAAGTTTTCATTTAATTAACAAATAAATTAATTGATAAATACATATATTTTTCAAAATTTAAATATATTTCAAAACATCTCTTATGAAGTAAAAATTAACAAGACAACAATACGAAAAACTACACAAATCTGTGGTTAAAGTGATACTTAAACCTTCCTGATAACGAAGTATGTAATAAGCCGCTCAGAACATTGATAGACCACTCAGGATGTGATTCTTATAACATTTATATAGAAAAGGTACATTATACCTTGCTTTTTACTTTACTGACTTTGACTACGCTTAGTGACTTTTTTTTGTTACATTCGATGGAATGTTGCTTAAAATTTAATTCACGCTGTATTCCGTATATATAGGAGGGTAGGCTCCGTTCCGCACCGCCGAATTTCGTCGAATTTTTGAGGTATTACGTATTGAGTGGCGGAAGTCATCGCCTCGCTTTGTCTTGTTACCAAACCGAAGAAATGAAAATATTAATAAGTAATAATTAATTCTCCTGAGTAGGAATCAAGCACACAACCGTCGCGTTCATAGTCATACATTTGTACCTCTTTCCACGACGGCCACGACTAAGTTTTTTAAAATATGGATCAATTTTTTTAACTCATTTTTTATGGTCATACAATATCTATTTAGCTTGAAAGAGCAAAAAATGTAATTCGTAAAGACAATTTTATTAAAACAAGATCTTTATATACAAATTGTATAGTATTAAAAATTTAAATCTTAGTGACGCTATTAGGAAATATGACACTGTACATACATCGACTGTGTGTTCGATTCCTACTCGAAAATATATTATTTTTCGAAAAATATTTTTTGTTCTGGATTAAAAAATGTTCAGTTCCCAGCGCAATATTTGTAAATAAGAACCAAAATATTCGGGTGATGCGTAAACATATTAAGTTTTTATTTGAGTACCATCACTGAAGACGTAACGTATTTATTGCTTATATTAAACAAGGGTGTCATGATATGTTCACTCTACCTACACTGCTTTACGCAAAATAAAGCATACGCCAGTAAAAAAACCTGCGAATGCTAATTTAAATTGAATCTTTAATAATTCAGAGTAAAAGAAACTATACAACAAAATTAACAAAAAATGTCAACATTCACTATTTAACAAACACCTTTCAGTTCTATTTATTCTTTATAACTAAAAGAGCTGAATAATAGCTTTAATGAAATCAAAATAAAGGACATTTGAATGAAAATAACATATGTTTCTTAAAATTACATATTTTATATAGCAGGATTTTTTTGACTAAACCTTAACAAGATACGCGCCAGCGTGTCCAGCTAAGTTGAAAAGAAGATATCTCGTCAAAAACATGAATGTAAAATGAGAGCTAAGTTAAATGTTAAAATTAAATGTGGTTCTCTACTCCACTGACAAAAGCCAAATATGTATGCAAAGAAGTCAAAAGTTTTGAAAAATATGTAGATATATCTACATCATATGTTTTAGCCCTATACTTAGCATTTAGTATTACTTTTAAAGTCTACCTCTTAGTAAAATATTTAATGAAAATATTAATTTAGTTGAATAATTTGGTTTTAAATTACACATTAATTTATATATAGACTTTATAAAATTATAAAAACTAGTACGTTATATTCGCATACGATTTATATTTTAATCTACGGTAGACTAGGTTACTATTACGCTAACTCGTGTATTTCTAACTTTACAGCACTTGAATTTCTATTTCTATTTAAAAATAAAAATCCTGCACACAGCAGGGTAGGCAGAGGAAACCTAGTGTAGACACTTTCTATTTATTTAAACAAATAAATATCTTATAAATTTATAAAATAATTTTCACTTGTGGCTTCGCTCTCATACCACATTATAAGAATTTCAATTAAAATAAAAATTTTACACGCTGCTCGGACGTTAAAGGAGAGTGCTGTCTCATCTCACATACTACCGCCAAACCGAAGCGCCTCGTCCAGGCTATTGCCGTGCCTACATTACCTTGTAATGCAACTTCAGGTGAGACGCTACCAGAATGCATGGGCATTGGTTGAATAGCCTTAGGTTCTTCGCATTTGGGTCTAGGTTCCATTTTCGTGGCATGTCAGTTCAAGTTTCATGGTTACTTTTAGACGTTATTAGTGTAATAAAACAGAAACGTAGAAGTGATTAGATACGTGAATAATTGTGTTTGTGTGCTTACGGTTGTTGCTGTGTATTATAAGCGGAATATGGGAATATTTACATTTTTTGTTAAAAACATTTGAGTTCTAGGCACTACTCTTATTTTGTTTGTATTACTACTGTAAGTAAACATAAGGTTTCAGATACTTAGTTAGTTGTTTATTCAGCATTGTACATATTACTGTAAATACTTATGTTTGCTTTCGAAAATAAATAAGATTTTTTTACACAAATAAAGTGGTTCATCTAACGAATTTTCGACATCATAACTTGCTTTTGAATTCAAAATATTTGGGTTTTCCATACTAACAGGTACTACATGAAAATCATTAATTTTACTTCGTTTTTTTAAAGTTTGGTCCATGTTTGATTTTATTACTAAAATGATTGAATCATCTTGATTTTCAAAAATCAATAATATTTATAGAAATATATCATAATATTTTTACTGATCTGTTCAGATGCTCTGGAATTTCCATACAATTGGTAACTCAAGAGGTCAAAGGATGGTAGACCCTGTCATAATGTACCAGAACTACGGAACACCGACTCAGGCTCAAGTAGTCAATTTACAAGACAAACAAATAGTGTTCCCTGAAGATGACGATTCGGATATAATTATTGTGAATGAAGATTATAATAAGAATACTATAGAAGAAGGTCAAGCTGAAAGTGTTAAAAAAGATGTTGGAGATTTGACAGATACTACAACTGAGGAAGAGAAACGGTAAGATTTAGTTTGTAATTTCACTAGTTTTAAAAAAGCAGCTTCAGAACGTTTCCTGCATAGCGGGGACGGCACAAGGAACCTAGAATTAAGACTCACCGTTCCCTACGCACTACCCAACTTTCGAGACATTCCGTGTTAATTTGTAAAAACTAAGGTATGTAGCAGTTTTTAGTCTTTTATTCGTACATTTGCATCAACAGATTGAAATGTTTTTATTTTTTGATATGAACATTTGAATCGAATAATACTCTGCAGACATTCTGTCTATCTGAATCTGTAAGTTATTTCTTCGTATTTTCTTATTTTACTTTTTTTAATAAAATGAATATTGTTTTATATTTTGAAAGTGTTATTCCACAAGGAAAGTGTTATTCCTTAGTAACGAAAAATACTTTTTAGAAAACATATTATAAAAATTTGAACGTAGAGGGATTTGGGCCTGCACCTCTTGTAAGCCGTACGTTCTTATTTTATATGTTTTCTAAAAGTAAATTAATATTTGTTGTAAAATTAGGGCTAATTGATACATTAACACAATTTCATTAAATTTGTTCAACAGCTACACAGCATCAGACATAAGTGAATACGTTTGGATGACGACAGAGTGGTCGTCGTGTAACGCGCCTTGCGGTCAGAGTGGCCATCAAATTAGAGGCGCTGTTTGTAAAGTAAGTTTCTTCTAACTAAAATTCTAATTAAAATCATATTATATTTTTATAAGTTTAACGCTGTATTCCATGTGGGCTTTAATTACATATAATAATCTTAATAATTCTATTCTTTCTAGAAACAAAACCTCAGTTGGGTTTCTGCAATAAAAACAGTTTATTTATAATTTTATTCCTATTTGCAAGATACATAAGTAAGAAATAGCCTTACCTGCAATAAAAACAGAAAAGAACATTAAAAGTTTTTACTCCAGGTGATTTACAACTTATCGTTTGTTACTTCAATTATTTTTAGCACAATTATTTTAACGAATATTTAGGTTACAACTGATGTTGCAGACCACAGATAGAGAGTCATATGTTTTACTATGGTTGACGACAATCGATAACTCTAATCAATAATTCAAATTTAAGGAAATGACGCCTCCAGTAAATGAGAATCGTTACTTTCCTTATATACATTATATGTACATATCTTGCGAAAAACGTGAAACTAAAAAAAAATACATTAATAAGAAATCCATACAAAACGAAATTACGAATTGTTAATTCAACTCATTTAGAGTCAGAAATCCTTCCCCTATCTGTTCTTCTCAGTTATAATAATAAAACTAAATTGGGTTCTTTAAGCTTAATTAAACTAATTTGATGAAATCCTCAAGAGGCTGTGTTATTTTAAATTTTCATTATACTTTTTCATATTTTCACGTTTATTAAAACGTCTGGGAATATTTGTAACTGAGATTAAGTAGAAAGCCAAGGGTCGTCGATTCAATTATGTTTTTTATATTACAAAGACGCCGTTGAGGGCACAAGCGTGTAACTGTAATCACGACGATTGTGGATTCGATTCCGAGGAATATTTAAATTATTTTCGTTTCCCCGCTCTGATAGGCAAAGTGTGGCGTCAAACTCCGCGACCGAGCAGGCAATGTCATGAAAATTGAGCAGATAATCAAAAGTCTTTACATTAGGTTCCATGGACCTACCCTGTTGGTATGGGGGAAATGCGTGAAGCTGTATTATAAATAAAAAATCCAATTATACTGGTTATTCTATTAATAATTATATTTTAAACTACTTCATTTTTGCTTTTTTGGCTTGGATAAAAAAATATTATTAAAATCAAATTTGGGTTTTAGACACGCCTATTAGTGAAAAGGTTATATGGCTCAATCGTCTCCGGCTGTTAAGGGTTCAATATCCATCTTAAAATTTAACTTGACTTAGCTTCACGCTGTATCCCTAGCGGAATAGTCAGAGAGAACGGAGCGCCAAACGCTACGGTCTCTATATATGTCTTTCGCCTCGTCCACTCTCGTCATACATCCGGAAGTCCTCATGCTTTGTAACCTTCCTCTAGTATCTTAAATACTGTGTTTTCGAAGGTCAACCGAGGCATCCCCGTCCCTCTCTTACCGCTCACTTTTTCTTCATAAATCTTTTGTTGCATTCCAGTTCGGCAGCAATACGCTTTTCTGCATCCATCTCGTATCCTTAATCTGTACTGAACAATAATTATTAAAAACTATATTAATTCTCTAGCAAAAACTAGTGAACCAATATATTATACATCTAAAAAATTAAAATTAAATTAGCTTCACGCTGTATCCCGCATTATACATCTAGTTTTTAGAAAATGTATAAAACTGTTATAAGTCAAAGAAAATATTTTCTTTACAAAAAAAAACTAAAAGTTTAAAGTTTAGAACTTAATAAAAAAAACACTTATATACGAATGGTTCGCTTCGTTATATAAAGCTGATCCAGATTTGAATTTAATGAATGTAAACTTCCAACTCAAGAAACTCAGTGAAACTATTTAACTGAGATGCAAAACTTTTCCAATATTACATGAATATGAAAATTTAATTTAACGTTCAATTTTAATATTACTTTGCTATCGGTACAGTGTGTAAAGTTTATATTAGGTTGGTAGATGTGTGCATATTATGTATATTGTGTGAAATAGGAATTTTTAAATCCACATATCGGCAGATAATAATATTTTTTTTGAGATAACCTAATTAAGACACTGTCAAAAATAGCCGTAAATAGCAGTAATCATTGAGGCCAGTCGTGGCGCAGCGGCACGAAGTGTGACTGCAAAACCGACTGGTTGTGGGTTCGATCCCCACTCGAAGAGATGAAATATTAACTTAAATTTATATTTCCATCGCTCTGGTGTCGAGGCTAAGCACGGCGTTGAGTTTTGCCACTCAACACGCAATGCCTCCAGAATCCGGCAGTAAGTGGGGAACGGAGTGTCTTAACACTAGGTTCCCTCCTACCCTGCTGTGTTCGGAATACAGTGCGAAGCTCATTTTGATTTAAAAATAGCAGTTTCACGCTCTTTCCCGCATAATAGGTAACCTTATGTTGTGACATTCTGCCTATATATGTGAAGTTATTATGTACCCTAATTGTATTAATAGCTTAACTTTGTTAACTTATATTATTACTTGACATATAGAACGGGATCCAACAATGAGTTTTAAACCGGTTATCTCCAACCGATTGAGCTGAAATTTTGGTATGCACGTTTGGTTTGGCAATGTAACCGATGGTTAGCAAAGTGGCATACATCATTCTAAATCCAATACGACAGCCTACTAAAAGGAAAAAGAATATTTTAAAAGGAATATATATTCAGGAGTACATATACTATATTTAAATTATAAGTAAATGTTTAAGAGTAACAACAATATTTTTAACAAGAATAGGTATTTGGATTTATATGATCTCCTTAGTCATATAAATCTCAATGGAAAATTATTATTTTAAGAAAATAATTATATTTTCCCTCATTCAAATTACAAAATTTTGATTTGTCAATTGGAATGAAAGAAATTATGTGAAGAACTGTGTAGCGCATCTAATAAAAAAAATAATCAAATTTTAATCACAAAGTAAATTACAGTAAAATCAAATGGGGATTATATCCATAGCCATCGTTTAAATTCAAAAATTTACACATCACTCAACAATCTGAATTATATTAATTTCTATAAAACAATTTCTCTATTATTTCCATTTAGCACAAAATAGCAAACCGAACAACCACAGTGGAAACTAACGATTGCCTCTCCCGCGGGCTGACACCACCAGTCGTCATAAGAGATTGCGCGAGCGACGTGTGCGCGTCTTGGAGAACTGGTGCCTGGTCCTCGGCCAGATGCTCACCTAGTGGTACCGGTAAGTGTTGTGGTACCGGTAAATCTATATTAATGTTATAAATCTGAAGCGGGTTGGTGGGTTGACTGGTTGAAAGATTTTATCTCAGGAACTATTGTGTCGAATTGAATAGTTACTTGTATGTTGTAGGTATAGTTATTATATTGCGCTAAGGTAAAGATCCCATCAGGAAGGCAGTTTGCCTTTCGAGCTAAGCTTTATAATAATAAACATAAGAAATTTTAACTAAGAATTTGATATATAAAGTATGACTATATAGCTATCACCCGTCGCCGCGTGCAGTGTGTGGCCAGCAACGGCACCAAGCTGCCGGACGCGTCGTGCGTGTACAGCGCGATGCCGGACAAGACGCGGCGGGCGGCGGAGCCTTGTAAGGCGGTGTGGGTTGTGGGGCCCTGGAGTAAGGTACGATATTTATATATGTATTTTTATATGAGGCTTTTTGTCTTAATATAATTTTTTTTTAGTAACTTATTTATTACATAAAATTTTTCGCTAATAATGTAAAAAAAACGTTGATAATTTACTACTTTATTATTCTGCTTAAATAATAAACAAATTTCATAACATTTTAAAATGAAGTTTGCAAAGTTTTTGGTTTTTTTAAACGTTGTCTAAATGACAATCTAATTCACAATCGAAAAGTTTAAAGAATAGTCTTATGCTAACGACAAAGGTTTGTAACAATATATTGATTGAGAAATTAAACGGATATACAGTAAGATCGACAAGTTGTGGCATCTCAGAAATTAACTGCGCAGATTTCTTTTTAGTTAAACCTAGTAAGGTCAACTTAGGTAAAGTAAAATTTACTGAATTTTCCGCGTTATCCACTCGGGAAGAAAATAATGAAAAGTAAAAAAATCCCTAAAATATAATTGCGGCCATGACGATGAGCGTACTGTTCAGCTTCACCATTAACAGACACAAAACCTACCTCCCCACCCTACAGTGCAGAGGCGCATGCCCCGCGGGCCTGCAGCACCGCGTGCTGCGCTGCGTGTGGCGCGCGGGGGCGGGCCGCGGCCGCCCGCGCGCCTCCTCCGCCTGCGCGCGCGCGCGCCCGCAGGTCGCCAGACAGTGCCGGCCGGATTGCGCTACCGGTAAGTGTGATTCTTCCTCCGGGGAAGGAATTATTATCACTAAGATAAGTGCGGTGTTAAGTTCCGTCACTTAACTTTTGGCGTTGCGTGGTGAACGAACTGTCTTAACACAAATTTTTCTTTACCCTTGCTATATACGGGATTATAGCTGACAGCTCACAAAATCTTTTTTTTTTTTATTAATGGCTTGATTTTGCGATGACAGGCGCAAAATAATCTGCCAGTGTCACGTATAGTAGAAAAAACACGAATAATATGAAGCAGTAAATTTTGAGTGATATTATGAATTATAGATATGGTGGTGGATGTACTGGATCAAACACTAAAACAAACAAACAAACGCTATATTAGAAATGTACAAATGAAAATAAATAGTAAAAAAAATACACACACATTGAGAACAACTATAACTTAATGTCATTATCTACAATAAACTTTACCAACATTTTAATAAAAGGACTAAAAACTAAAGCTAATATACGTTTTACAATAACAGGACGCTGTACATTAAGAGGAAGGATATCATAAAGAGAATAGTTAATTTTTGAACAATTAAATACAATGTGATCCGTAGAACCTTCCTCCAAACCACACTCACAAATAGAATTATCTTTAACCCTTAATTTAGCTAGATGTAGAGGCGTACACGCGTGGCCTAGGCGTAGTCTACAAATAGTAGATAATATAGTAGCAGATAAGAATAGTAGTAGTTACAGATCTATTGGCGCGCCTATATCGAGAGAACCACGGAAAGGTTTGAACTTCCGGTTGGATGGACGCGTAGTATTTACCTTTCATTAATACAGATTTATTCCAAAAAAAAATCCATGAAGATTTTAAATCCGATTTTGACAAAGACAATAGATCTTGGGAATAAATAAAATTATGAGTTATGGGACCAGAGGACACTGCAGATTTGGCATGGGAATCGACTATGTCATTATCTGTAATACCAGAGTGGCTCGGGATCCATGCCAACGACAAGAGAACACCTTGTACGTGGCAACGATACAAAGCTTCCCTAATTTTGAACACAAGGTGAAAATTAGATTTGCTACGGAAAGGATTTTGCAACAAAGATTGTAAAGCACTTAAACAATCTGTAAAAATAACAATTTTTTTTAGATTGTGCGACTCTGCAAACAATATGCCTTCTAGCAAAGCAATACATTCGCCAGAAAAAATAGAGGTTTCAGGGGGACACTTAAAACTTAAAATAATTTTGTATTTCGGGATCCAACAGGCAGCCCCAACATTAGAATTATGTGATGACTTAGAAGCATCTGTAAAAATACCTATATAATCTGGCCAATTTTTTAACGAAATTAATTTGAAATTTAATATTAGCGCCAGGATCGTTCTTGACAATACCCAGGCTCGTAAGCACAGAAGGATTATATGTAAGCGCACTAAACGAAATAGAATATAAAGAGCGAATAG